>CAWUFW010019201.1:0-194537 GCA_963921515.1 Calotriton arnoldi
AGTAAATCAGAATTCTTAGTTCGGCTGATTTTAGAGGAATATTTGCACAATGGTGAAGGAAGGGGGGGGGCCTGAAGTGACATGGGTCTGCAAACACGCCCTGTGCGCTTTAAGTTGGAGAATTAATTCCTCCTCAATCCTGAGGGTCCCTGAGCCAACCTAGCCCACTCAGGAACCTCCAGTATGCAAACACACAAGATGATGGACGGAATGCTGCACATTGGCAAACATTCACCCCCAGTCACAGATCTGGGTTTAATCCATCGTTATTTTTGCTTCACCACGCCACCCCAGTTCAGACATAGCCATATGCAAATCAGTCTTGACCCTGTGCCTCATGGGAACAGTCCAGGCCGAACTGCCAAGCCATGTCTTCCCTGGACCGGAATCAAGCATCCTGGGACCGGTTTCGGGCTATCAGCCTCATCAGCCAGGATAGCTTGACTCCAGTGGCATAGTGAGCACGGGACCCACGTCTGGGCATACCCTTCCCACTTAGGGCGAAATGCAAAACACACAAGATGATGGACGGAATGCTGCACATTGGCAAACATTCACCCCCAGTCACAGATCTGGGTTTAATCCATCGTTATTTTGCTTCACCATGCCACCCCAGTTCAGACATAGCCATATGCAAATCAGTCTTGACCCTGTGCCTCATGGGAACAGTCCAGACCGAACTCCAAGCCATGTCTTCCCTGGACCGGAATCAAGCATCCTAGGACCGGTTTCAGGCTATCAGCCTTCATCAGCCAGGATAGCTTGACTCCAGTGGCATAGTGAGCACGGGACCCACGTCTGGGCATACCCTTCCCACTTAGAGGCGAAATGCAAAACACACAAGATGATGGACGGAATGCTGCACATTGGCAAACATTCACCCCAGTCACAGATCTGGGTTTAATCCATCGTTATTTTGCTTCACCACGCCACTCCCAGTTCAGGACATAGCCATATGCAAACCAGTCTTGACCCTGTGCCTCATGGGAACAGTCCAGACCGAACATGCCATGCTCATGTCTTCCCTGGACCGGAATCAAGCATCCTAGGACCGGTTTCAGGCTATCAGCCTTCATCAGCCAGGATAGCTTGACTCCAGTGGCATAGTGAGCACGGACCCACATCTGGGCATACCCCTTCCCACTTAGGGCGAAATGCAAAACACACAAGATGATGGACGGAATGCTGCACATTGGCAAACATTCACCCCCAGTCACAGATCTGGGTTTAATCCATCGTCATTTTGCTTCACCACACCCCAGTTCAGACATAGCCATATGCAAATCAGTCTTGACCCTGTGCCTCATGGGAACAGTCCAGACCAGAACTGCCAAGCTCATGTCTTCCCTGGACCGAATCTAAGCATCCTAGGACCGGTCTCAGGCTATCAGCCTTCATCAGCCAGGATAGCTTGACTCCAGTGAGCATAGTGAGCACGGGACGCACGTCTGGGCATACCCTTCCCACTTAGGGCGAAATGCAAAACACACAAGATGATGGACAGAATGTCTGCACATTGGCAAACATTCACCCCAGTCACAGATCTGGGTTTAATCCATCGTTATTTTGCTTCACCACGCCACCCCAGTTCAGACATAGCCATATGCAAACTCAGTCTTGACTCCTGTGCTCATGGGAACAGTCTCAGACCACGAACTGCCAAGCCATGTCTTCCTGGACTCGGAATCAAGCATCCTAGAGGACCGGTTTCAGGCTATCAGCCTTCATCAGCCAGGATCAGCTTGACTCCAGTGGCATAGTGAGCACGGGACCCACGTCTGGGCATACCCTTCCCACTTAGGCGAAATGCAAAACACACAAGATGATGGACGGAATGCTGCACATTGGCAAAACATTCACCCCAGTCACAGATCTGGGTTTAATCCATCGTTATTTTGCTTTCACCACGCCACTCCCAGTTCAGACATAGCCATATGCAAATCAGTCTTGACTCCTGTGCCTCATGGGAACAGTCCAGACCGAACTTCCAAGCCATGTCTTCCTGGACCGGAATCAAGCATCCTAGGACCGGTTTCAGGCTATCAGCCTTCATCAGCCAGGATAGCTTGACTCCAGTGGCATCAGTGAGCACGGACCCACGCCTGGGCATACCCTTCCCACTTAGGGCGAAATGCAAAACACACAAGATGATGGATAGGAATGCTGCACATTGGCAAACATTCACCCCCAGTCACAGATCTGGGTTTAATCCATCGTTATTTTGCTTCACCACGCCACTCCCAGTTCAGACATATGCCATATGCAAACTCAGTCTTGACCCTGTGCCTCATGGGAACAGTCCAGACCGAACTGCCAAGCCATGGTCTTCCTGGGACTGAATCAAGCCTCCTAGGACCGGTTTCTAGGCTATCAGCCTTCATCAGCCAGGATAGCTTGACTCCAGTGGCATAGTGAGCACAGGACCCACGTCTGGGCATACCCTTCCCACTTAGGCGAAATGCAAAACACACAAGATGATGGACGGAATGCTGCACATTGGCAAACATTCACCCCCAGTCACAGATCTGGGTTTAATCCATCGTTATTTTGCTTCACCACGCCACCCCAGTTCGAGACATAGCCATATGCAATCAGTCTTGACCCTGTGCCTCATGGGAACAGTCCAGACCGAACTGCCAAGCCATGTCTTCCCTGGACCGGAATCAAGCATCCTAGGACCGGTTTCAGGCTATCAGCCTTCATCAGCCAGGATAGCTTGACTCCAGTGGCATAGTGAGCACGGGACCCACGCCTGGGCATACCCTTCCCACTTAGGGCTGAAATGCAGAAACACACAAGATGATGGACGGAATGCTGCACATTGGCAAACATTCACCCCCAGTCACAGATCTGGGTTTAATCCATCGTTATTTTTGCTTCACCACGCCACTCCCAGTTCAGACATAGCCATATGCAAATCCAGTCTTGACCCTGTGCCTCATGGGAACAGTCCAGACCGAACTGCCAAGCCATGTCTTCCCTGGACCGGAATCAAGCATCCTAGGACCGGTTTCAGGCTATCAGCCTTCATCAGCCAGGATAGCTTGACTCCAGTGGCATAGTGAGCACGGGACCCACGTCTGGGCATACCCTTCCCACTTAGGGCGAAATGCAAAACACACAAGATGATGGACGGAATGCTGCACATTGGCAAACATTCACCCCCAGTCACAGATCTGGGTTTAATCCATCGTTATTTTGCTTCACCACGCCACCCCAGTTCAGACATAGCCATATGCAAATCAGTCTTGACCCTGTGCCTCATGGGAACAGTCCAGACCGAACTGCCAAGCCATGTCTTCCTGGACCGGAATCAAGCATCCTAGGACCGGTTTCAGGCTATCAGCCTTCATCAGCCAGGATAGCTTGACTCAGTGGCGTAGTGAGCACGGGACCCACGTCTGGGCATACCCTTCCCACTTAGGGCTGAAATGCAAAACACACAAGATGATGGACGGAATGCTGCACATTGGCAAACATTCACCCCAGTCACAGATCTGGGTTTAATCCATCGTTATTTTGCTTCACCACGCCACCCCAGTTCAGACATAGCCATATGCAAATCAGTCTTGACCCTGTGCCTCATGGGAACAGTCCAGACCGAACTGCCAAGCCATGTCTTCCTGGACTCGAATCAAGCATCCTAGGACCGGTTTCAGGCTATCAGCCTCATCAGCCATGGATAGCTTGACTCCAGTGGCATAGTGAGCACGGGACCCACGTCTGGGCATACCCTTCCCACTTAGGGCGAAATGCAAACACACAAGATGATGGACTGGAATGCTGCACATTGGCAAACATTCACCCCCAGTCACAGATCTGGGTTTAATCCATCGTTATTTTGCTTCTACCACGCCACCTCCAGTTCAGACATAGCCATATGCAAATCAGTCTTGACCCTGTGCCTCATGGGAACAGTCCAGACTCGGAACTGCCAAGCCATGTCTTCCCTGGACCGGAATCAAGCATCCTAGGACCGGCTTCAGTGCTATCAGCCTTCATCAGCCGTGGATAGCTTGGACTCCAGTGGCATAGTGAGCACGGGACCCACGTCCTGGGCATACTCCTTCCCACTTAGGCGAAATGCAAAACACACAAGATGATGGACGGAATGCTGCACATTGTGCAAACATTCACCCCCAGTCACAGATCTGGGTTTAATCCATCGTTATTTTGCTTCACCACGCCACTCCAGTTCAGACATAGCTATATGCAAATCAGTCTTGACCCTGTGCTCTCATGGGAACAGTCCAGACCGAACTGCCAAGCCATGTCTTCCCCTGGACCGGAATCAAGCATCCTAGGACCGGTTTCAGGCTATCAGCCTTCATCAGCCAGGATAGCTTGACTCCAGTGGCATAGTGAGCACGGGACCCACGCCTGGGCATACCCTTCCCACTTGGGCTAAAATGCAAACACACAAGATGATGGACGGAATGCTGCACATTGGCAAACATTCACCCCCAGTCACAGATCTGGGTTTAATCCATCGTTATTTTGCTTCACCACGCCACTCCCAGTTGCACCAGGGGCCTGCGTTGCAGAGAGGTGTACAGAGGCCACGCCTTTTACAACACTCTGCAACGCAGCTCCGTGGCGCTACTAGAGGTACCTGGTGGGTCTAGCTGGCCCTCAGGACCCTCAGGATTGAAGAGGATCTTAATTCCCATCTAAAAATACGCCACGGGCCTGTTTGCACACATGTCACCTGAAGCCCCGCCCCCTCCCTTCACCATCAGTGAAAACGCGCACTGCATGCGCGTTTTGGGTTGGGGATCATCCCTTGACCTTGAGGTCCTGGGTCCAACCATCCCACCACGTACCTAGCAGCGCCAACAGAGTTGCGCGGTGCAGAGAGGTGTGCAGGGTGTGGCCTCTGTACACCTCTCTGCAATGCAGCCCCTTGGCATACTGGAGGTTCCTGGTGGGCTAGTTGGCCCTCAGGGACCCCAGTATTCAAGGGGAATTGGCCCTCTGCAAATGCGCCAGGGGGCGCGCTTGCAGACTTCTGCAGGTAGTGGACGGATGGCTCTCCGCACGATGCCTGGGCTCTTTTTTTTTTTTTCTTTTTTTTCTTCTATGGGAGGGGCCTGCGTGGCCCCTTCCCTAGGCCACTTTGGCCCCGGGGACCCCCATCCCCCGGGCCTGAGGATTTACTTTAAAAAAAAACGGGAAGGGGCGCGTGGCCCCCATTCCCTGGGCTCTATTGGCCCCGGGACCCATCCCCGGGCATGCCCACTGTTTTTTTAAAATAATATCTCGGAGGGGGCTGCTTGGCCCTCCTCAGGGCCATTTAAGTCCCCGGGGACCCCATCCCCGGGGCCGGCCTCTACGTTATTTATTTATTGTTTTAAATAAAAGTCCCTTTTGGGGAGGGGCTGCGTGGCTCTCTCCCGGGCCACTAATGGCCCCGGGAGCCCATCCCCGGGCCTGGGCCTCCTAGCTGGGACCGTGGGGTCCCCAATCCCTACAGTCCCGCCCGGCTCCCCGCGTCCTGCGGAGCCGGCATTGCTTTTTCCATAAGGGAGCTGCTGACATGCAGCTCCCCTATGGAAAGGCCTAGCCTGCTTAGCTTCATTGAAGCCGAGAGCAGGTTTCTGCTCTCGCTTCAATGGCATAGGCAGGTTTGTAATGAGGACGGGAGCCGCGAGGCCCCGTCCCTGCCATTGTAAACAGCAGTGTCCCGGGGTAGGCACCCCGGACACTGCAGGAGCCGACTCCTGGGGGTGGCGGTCCCCAGGGCCACCACAGGCCTCCAGGAGGGGCGGCGCGGCCCCCTCCCATCCTGTGACAAGCCCCGGGAGGTGGTGGTCCCTCATTGCTTGGAGTCCTAAACGGACCCTCACATTTTATTATTTAGTGCCCCGGGAGGTGGCGGTACCTGGGCGTGTAGGTGGCTCTGAGCCCCACACAGGTAATTTAAAATTAAAAAAGAAGCCCCCGGGGGTGGTGGTCCTCGGGTCATGCGGGGGCCATGTGCCCTCTGCCACCATTATTTTTTTATAGCCCCGGGGGGTGGCAGTCCTCGGGCTTGGGGGCCTTAGAGGCCCCCACATAAAAACATAAACCCACCCCCGCATGCCCTCGGGACTTTTATCGGCAGGATCCGCGAACCCTGAGCGCATCCTGCCGATTAAAAAAAAAATGCTTTTTTCTGGCCCAGGGGGTCCTTGTGGGACCCCTGAGCAGACCTAGGGGTCAGGGTGTTTACTGCCTGCCCTTGTGCGTTTGCACACTTGCAATTTTTCTTTTCTCATGGATTTGCTGCACCCTAAGCGCATCCCGCCGATTTAAAAAAAATGGTTTTTTTCTGCCCAGGGGTCCTTGTGGGACCTCTGAGTAGACCTAGGGGGTCAGGGTGTTTCTACCCTGCCCCCTTTTGCGCTTGCGCATTTGTTTCTGTCCCTCGGTTCTGCCGAGGGATAAAATGGCTGCCAACACTTCCTGATTTGGAGTGCTGACAGCCAATCAGCACGCAGCTCGTGATCGGGAGGGTGCGCGAATCCGACGCGGCCATAGATATATATGTGATTTTCATTTTGATTTTCACAGGAACTTCACTGAACGGATTTACAACATTTAACAAAAAGGGTTCTTTCTGAACCAAGAACTACCTCCTTTGCCAAATTTGGTGTAATTCCGCTTAGCAGTTCGGGCTGTAGCCGTGGCTAAAGTTTCCTATGGGAAATGAATGGGGAAAAACGTTTTGGGACCTCCCTTTTTTCTCGGCCCCCGCTGACGAATCACCCCGAAACTTTCAGGGTAGGAGCGGACCGAGCGAGCCATAAAGTTTGAAAATTTTGCGAAGATTCGCCAACCGACGCAAGAGTTATTTCAAATAGAATGTCGCGGATTTCCTATGGAAAATAGGTCCTAACTATAACTATCTACTGGCGACCGCCAGTAGATAATAATATATATATATATATATACATATATACACGATTTTCCCAACTATGAAGAGATCCTCAATCTGGAACTCGCAAGAAGGAAACGGACTCCAGTTTTTCAGTGCAATGCAGATTTATTTAGTGCAAATGTCGCCATGACGCTTCGGCTTCTAACATGCAGCCCTTGATCACATGACATGACTACGAGATTCTTTCCCCTTTAAAGTGCTAGTGCATCAAACGATCATGAAGACAGACTATCGTCCTGTCTTTACATTTCACCTGCCATACAACACCGTGCAAAAATACTTTTGTGGCAATACCATATTGAAACATAATGTTACATTGTCCAATGATTGAATTGTATCTGTATAAATACATGTTGTTAACAAATTCATATTGAAAATCCGTTGTTTTTTTAAAAATCATACACAAACCAGAATTTACAAAGAAAAGGACAAGCATAAATATATAAATATAAATATGGTATGTACAATTAAAAAAATATTGGATGTACTGCGCCAATTAGCACTCTGACCTTGTGTTACAGTATAATGGCTGGGATCCTAACAGCCATACACTTTACACTTTTGTCATTATTTAGCTTAAATCCCTATATTGTACATATTCAAAGTACCACAAAATAATGTAGCCCAAGTGGGCCAAGTCTGTTGATCCATGTTGAAGGCATATGTTAAAACAACTCGGTCGGTGTGAGCAATTAAATATAAAAAGTGCTTAGCTGTGCCTAAGTGCTAAAACTGTTTAAAAACCAGTTTAAAGTGTACTAAAAAGAGTTTAAAATAGTAGAAAAGTTATAAAAAGCAGGGATATAAAGAGGTTTAATTAAAATTACCATCTTATTTTTAGAAGTTGTTAGTTATGCGATGCATATGTTCAAAACGTATCTGAGTGCAATGTATGTCTTCATATTAGTGTTATCTACTCATAGCCATGTATACATATCCTCAGTCGTATTAAGACCCCTAGGACTCTTGCTGTCAAACCTCAAATATATTTAGTTTCCAGTTTCCTAAGGTTAGCCTCCTATTACCACCCCGTCTGAGTGGGGGTACCTGAGTCCACCACAAAATACTTCAATTCCTGTATTTGATTGCTATGGACCTCTTTGTAATGGCGTGCTACTGGGTAGCTTGGATCTGAATTGGTAATAGCTCTAATGTGTTGGAGAATTCTCTTGTGGACCTGCAGTTTCCTACTGCCTATATAGCAAAGTCCACAAGAGCACTCCAACACATAGATGGCAAATTCAGTTTTACAAGTCAAAAGTTTGGAGATCTTAGTGGATTCAGGTTTAAAGGGGTGTGACATACGATGTTTTATTCACGCCCAATTTGCAGGCCTTACACGTTGAGCATCTTACAAAGCTTCTTTTTGTCCCGATAACCAATTTTTATTAAAGATTATTTCGGGCTGCTGCTCACCAAAAAATCACTAGTTGATGGAGCTCTTCTATACGTTATAGTTGGTTTATTAGAAACATCTCACCTATAACGGGGTCACAGCGGATAATGTGCCAGCTTTTCTAACGAATCCCGACTTATATCTTCTCTCGTGTATTGTATGTCAGTATAAGTCTGGGGTTGTTGGATTCAGTTATTGATTTGTTTGTTTGTATATTCAATTTACGAGGGGGTTTGAATAGTAAATCCTCCCTAGCAGAGTTCTCTTTGTTTTTCTTATTGCTGCATCAACTGTTTGATTGGAGTAACCCCTAGCTAAAAAACGCATTTTACAATCCTGCTGATCTATGTTAAGATCTTGTTCTCTGCTGCATAATCTGCGCACCCGAAGCATTTCCCCATAGGGGATGCTATGTATTGTATGTTTTGGGTGGCAACTAGATGCATGCAGAAGGGTATTGCCTGCCGTGGGTTTACGGTATAATCTTGTTTCAAGATTATTATTAATCACAAATACTTCCACATCAAGGAAGTAGACAGAGTGTTCACTGATGTTATACGTGAGATGCAGATTAATATCGTTAGTTTTGAGGTTAGTGATGAAATTTACTGCACTTTCTTTATTTCCTCGCCAAATCAAAAACAAATCATCAATATATCTGACCCACTTAATCACATGGTTAGAGAATATGTTGCCATATAAACCCTTTACAATCATTTCCTCCCACTCACCCCATATGGAGGCAAGCATAACTTGGAGAAAAGCTTCTGCCCCATAGCCACTCCTCTTATTTGCTGGTAAATTTGGGTTTGGAAGAGAAAATAGTTGTTGTTCAGGCAAAATTCAGTTAAATTAATGATCATTTTGTTGTGGTTATAAAACTGAATTGCTCGTTTGTCTAAGAAATGTTTGAGCGCCCTAATGCCATCTCTGTGGTGTCTGCTGGTGTACAAATTTGATACATCTATAGTTATCAACAGATAATCATCACACCAATGACACTCATATATCTGTTTCTAAAATCTGTAGTGTCTTGTATAAAGGAAGGTAAGGCTCTCACATGTTCTTGTAAGAAAAAGTCAATATATATGGATACATTTTCCAACAGACTCTTTTCGCTGAAATAATGGGTCTTCCCGGAGGTTTGTTGATGTTTTTATGTATTTTGGGAATAAAATAAATTACGGGCGTGATCGGAAAATCATTTTTTAAAATTTATGTTCATCTTGATTTAACAAGCCTGCACTTTTCCATGCCAACAGTCTTTTAAATAATTCATTTTGTGCTGTTAAGGTTGTTAACTTGTTACTGAGTTTGTAGCACGTCCGATCATTTAATTGTCCAAGTGCTTCCCTCCATATACAATTTCTTGGGCCAGAGCACCACATTGCCTCCTTTGTCAGAATTTCTTATGACCAACGAGTCATTTGTTTTTAATTTTTTTATTAATTGATGATATTGATGCTGGCACGCTTTTTGGTATTTAGTCGTAGCCTGAGTTTTGTAATTGAGTTTTTTGATTTCAGTCACAATTGCGTCATTAAATGAGTCGATTGAATCCTCGTGAAATCGGGATAAAAGTGGACTTGGGTTTAAATCCCGTATTTATGGTAGCATTGACTTCTATACATTGATTAGCAAGGATTTGCTCTGTGGTTGGTGTTTCTTCCGCTGAGGAATCCTCACTTTGTAAAGCTTGTATATCACACAGAAGGTCTACATCAGAGACTGTTAAAGGGTTGATTGTATCTTGTACCAGAAGGTCTGATGTTTGCTTCGATGGTTTTGCTTGTCTTGAATTATACAACTTCCTAAGTTTCAATTTCCTTATGTATTTGTAAATATCAACCCTGGTCTGTGTGTACTCAAAATTAGATTCAGGACAATATGAAAGTCCCAACGAGAGGAGCTGTTGTTCTGCTTCACTTAAAATGACATCTGAGAGGTTGATTATCGTGTTCACATTTTGTGTAGCTTGATTTACTTGCGCCTCCAGACCCTTTTTGCCGGATTCTTGTTGTTGGGACGCTTTGTCTCGTTGTCGCCTTGCTCGGCGTCTCCCGGCGTTTTGCATTCCTCCTTTGCCTCCTCTGGTATTTGTAGTCCGTGGGCGCAATGTCGAGCGCCGCTCCTCCTGTAAAAACCTAATTCCTGTGCAAGGGTATGTTTAGGTTTCTGTATGTTTGAGCCTCCCCTGGAACTGTACTTTGCTCAGCTTCCGATTCACTATCAATCGCCGAGCTTAGATCTGACATAGATGATGCTGTCAGACCCTCATCGCTTGGTCCTGCTCGGTTGCCGCGGTCTGTAGTGAATCTTACTGCTTTGGGGGTGGATTTAACTCTGTCATATTTGCGCGCAAATGTGAATATTTGACCCCTCTCATAGTCGTTTTTATCTCGTTGGAATTTAAATGTTTTGCGCTTTTTAATTATCTCCTCCTCTTTTTTAAGCCGTACCATCATTTCCTCTCTCATTTTAGATGTTGCGGTAGTGTTCTCTACCAGTGCAATTTGCTCGTTGATTTTATCAATTTTATTTTGCAACTCCACTCTGTCACTGCCTGCATATTTGATGAGGATTATCATAAGATTTTTTGATGCTTCTAAGTTGCTCTCTGCCCACTCATGCAACATATTGGGGTCCGGATTTTCATAACTCGTGGCAAGCATAATTCGAAGACCTTGTGGGATCCTACCCACTTCTAAATACTTTGACAATGATTTATGCTCCCACCACTTTGCTTGTTCTGTTTTCATTAGCTTCTCAAGTTGTTTAAAGAGATCTTTTACATTGGAAGGTTGTCTTGTTGCTCCCACGTTCAAATCTTGCGTTTGTATATGTGAACTGGGAGATTCTGTGAACATATCATCGGCCGCCTCCTCCCTGCATCGTAGCATATCGGCTGACATTTTGATTACACTTTGAATATTAGCGCGAATTACACTGATTATGTTTGTTGGTTAATTCGCAGCACACCTCTCGCCAGACAATCTTGGCTTTTCCTACCTCGTATGATGCTGTCGGTCTCGTGCGCGCCCTTCGACACAGCCCGTTCCGCTTCACCGCAGTTAGTTGGTTACTCAGCCGTCTGTGGGTTACAGGACCTTCTCCTAGCGGAGATGTTTGTAGTTCCGGTTCACGACCGAATTCGGCTTTTCGTCTCGTTACCCTTGTTGAGAGGGGGTCCGTCAAATCCAAGTAAGCCGCCTTGGAAAACATGCACGATTTTCCCAACTATGAAGAGATCCTCAATCTGGAACTCGCAAGAAGGAAACGGACTCCAGTTTTTCAGTGCAATGCAGATTTATTTAGTGCAAATGTCGCCATGACGCGTTTCGGGCTATGCAGCCCTTGATCACATGACATGACTACGAGATTCTCTCCCCCTTTAAAGTGGTAGTGCATCAAACGACCATGAAGACAGACTATCGTCCTGTCTTTACATTTCACCTGCCATACAACACCGTGCAAAATACTTTTGTGGCAATACCATATTGAAACATAATGTTACATTGTCCAATGATTGAATTGTATCTGTATAAATACATGTTGTTAACAAATTCATATTGAAAATCCGTTGTTTTTTTTAAAATCATACACAACCAGAATTTACAAAGAAAAGGACAAGCATAAATATATAAACATAAATATGGTATGTACAATTAAAAAAATATTGGATGTACTGCGCCAATTAGCACTTGACCTTGTGTTACAGTATAATGGCTGGGATCCTAACAGCCATACACTTTACACTTTTGTCATTATTTAGCTTAAATCCCTATATTGTACATATTCAAAGTACCACAAAATAATGTAGCCCAAGTGGGCCAAGTCTGTTGATCCATGTTGAAGGCATATGTTAAAACAACTCGGTCGTGTGAGCAATTAAATATAAAAAAAAGTGCTTAGCTGTGCCTAAGTGCTAAAACTGTTTAAAAAAACCAGTTTAAAGTGTACTAAAAGGAGTTTAAAATAGTAGAAAAGTTATAAAAAGCAGGGATATAAAGAGGTTTAATTAAAATTACCATCTTATTTTTAGAAGTTGTTAGTTATGCGATGCATATGTTCAAAACGTATCTGAGTGCAATGTATGGCTTCATATTAGTGTTATCTACTCATAGCCATGTATACATATCCTCAGTCGTATTAAGACCCCTAGGACTCTTGCTGTCAAACTCTAAAATATATTTAGTTTCCAGTTTCCTAAGGTTAGCTCTCCCTATTACCACCCCGTCTGAGTGGGGTACCGAGTCCACCACAAAATACTTCAATTCCTGTATTTGATTGCTATGGACCTCTTTGAAATGGCGTGCTACTGGGTAGCTTGGATCTGAATTGGTAATAGCTCTAATGTGTTGGAGAATTCTCTTGTGGACCTGCAGTTTCTGTACTGCCTATATAGCAAAGTCCACAAGAGCACTCCAACACATAGATAGCAAATTCAGTTTTACAAGTCAAAAGTTTGGAGATCTTAGTGGGTTCAGGTTTAAAGGGTGTGACATACGATGTTTTATTCACGCCCAATTTGCAGGCCTTACACGTTGAGCATCTTACAAAGCCTTTTTGTCCCGATAACCAATTTTTATTAAAGATTATTTCGGGGCTGCTGCTCACCAAAAAATCACTAGTTGATGGAGCTCTTCTATACGTTATAGTTGGTTTATTAGGAAACATCTCACCTATAACGGGGTCACAGCGGATAATGTGCCAGCTTTTCCTAACGACCCGACTTATATCTTCTCTCTGTGTATTGTATGTCAGTATAAGTCTGGGGTTGTTGGATTCAGTTATTGATTTGTTTGTTTGTATATTCAATTTACGAGGGGGTTTGAATAGTAAATCCTCCCTACAGAGTTCTCTTGTTTTTCTTATTGCTGCATCAACTGTTTGATTGGAGTAACCCCTAGCTAAAAACGCATTTTACAATCCTGCTGAGCTATGTTAAGATCTTGTTCTCTGCTGCATAATCTGCGCACCCGAAGCATTTCCCCATAGGGGATGCTATGTATGTTATGTATGTATGTTTTGGGTGGCAACTAGATGCATGCAGAAGGGTATTGCCTGCCGTGGGTTTACGGTATAATCTTGTTTCAAGATTATTATTAATCACTAAATACTTCCACATCAAGGAAGTAGACAGAGTGTTCACTGATGTTATACGTGAGATGCAGATTAATATCGTTAGTGTTGAGGTTAGTGATGAAATTTACTGCACTTTCTTTATTTCCTCGCCAAATCAAAAACAAATCATCAATATATCTGACCCACTTAATCACATGGTTAGAGAATATGTTGCCATATAAACCTCTTTACAATCATTTCCTCCCACCACCCCATATGGAGGCAAAGCATAACTTGGAGAAAAGCTTGCCCCCATAGCCACTCCTCTTATTTGCTGGTAAATTTGGGTTTGGAAGAGAAAATAGTTGTTGTTCAGGCAACATTCAGTTAAATTAATGATCATTTTGTTGTGGTTATAAAACTGAATTGCTCGTATGTCTAAGAAATGTTTGAGCGCCCTAATGCCATCTCTGTGGTGTATGCTGGTGTACAAATTTGATACATCTATAGTTATCAACAGATAATCATCACACCAATGACACTCATATATCTGTTTCAAAAAATCTGTAGTGTCTTGTATAAAGGAAGGTAAGGCTCTCACATGTTCTTGTAAGAAAAAGTCAATATATATGGATACATTTTCCAACAGACTCTTTTTCGCGGAAATAATGGGTCTTCCCGGAGGTTTGTTGATGTTTTTATGTATTTTGGAAATAAAATAAATTACGGGCGTGATCGGAAAATCATTTTTTAAAAATGTATGTTCATCTTGATTTAACAAGCCTGCACTTTTCCATGCCAACAGTCTTTTAAATAATTCATTTTGTGCTGTTAAGGTTGTTAACTTGTTACTGAGTTTGTAGCACGTCCGATCATTTAATTGTCCAAGTGCTTCCTCCATATACAATTTCTTGGGCCAGAGCACCACATTGCCTCCTTTGTCAGAATTTCTTATGACCAACGAGTCATTTGTTTTTAATTTTTTTATTAATTGATGATATTGATGCTGGCACGCTTTTTGGTATTTAGTCGTAGCCTGAGTTTTGTAATTGAGTTTTTTGATTTCAGTCACAATTGCGTCATTAAATGAGTCGATTGAATCCCTCGGTGAAATCGGGATAAAAGTGGACTTGGGTTTAAATCCCGTATATATATATATATATACAGTGAGTACAGTGAGTTGTAAGTGTGTGTTAAATGTAATAAAGTTTAAATATTGTTTAGATATCTAGTAACATACCAAAGAATGGAATAAAATAATTGATTATATACCAAGTGAAGTGCTCACAGAAGTAGTCATCCATTTGAACTGCAACATGTGAAATGCATCTAAACAGTCTGTTATATAGGCACTTGGACAATGAAATAGACACTAAGAAATATAGTTACATAGTGAGTCATGTAGTTGTAATTATGTGATTGAAAACTTTATTAGTGGTAGAAAGTAGTCAAGTGAATGTTTTTGCCTCCTACATATAGTTTCATTAGCTTATCCTTAATTGTTGTATTTAATTTATTTGTAAGCCTTTACTTCTGTACTGTAGCTGTGCTCAGAGCCTGGTAAGTAAATAGTACTAGACACAGTCTACGTCTGATTGACAATCCAAAGAAGTAAACCTTCAAATATATGTGAGGCATGCTACTCCAGAACCGGTGTTTCAGTTTAGACTGCTATGTTGAATTGAGATTTATAATATGTTGGGAAGTGTTAAGGTTATCTTTTATTACATTTAAGTCATTGCTAAGGTAAACTGTATGTAGCCAATAGGGGAGGGAGGTATGTGTTTAGAAGATAAAACTTGTGGTTTGAAAGTTCAGTGAGTTAGAAAGACAGTTACAGACCAGTATATCCAGTTAAACCTCCACTCATCTATCTATGCACTCACTGAGATACCTATTTTGAAAACCATACAGCAACTCACATACTCAGTCAGATGTAGCTACACATTTACTGTTACAGCTACGTAGCAGTTATGTATCTAGGAGTAAGAGAGCACGTTGTACACACAGTTACATACGCCAACACTCACTACCACAAACAGTAAGGAATCCTTACAGAAACGTACATGCACATTAACAGAACTGTGGAGTTACTAAGATAGCCAGTCATATACTTACATAGTACTTACACATCCAGTGACACACTCACAGAGGAGCTGATGCACTTACTGACATATGTGCTCAAGTACAGACACTCCTAGTCACTCATCAAGACAAGTAGCCCTATTAACATGTCTTGGGCCTGCTACTGCAGAGGCGTATGTGCAGTTTTACCACCAGGAAGACTTGACATTAAAAAACCACTTGCCAAGCTTCAAACTTCTCTTTTTCTAGATATACATCATCCCTGAGATAGGTTGTAGGTAGGTCATTGACCAGGGTGCTACCTGTTTAAAAATGTGAGACATGTACTTTGAAGTTTCAATGAGTTACATGTGCACTTGGAGACACATACCCCCAGTTATAACCAGTTTAACAAGTTATAACCAGTTGAACACACAGTCACATGGGGGGGTGCTAGAGAGCCGGTGGCAAGATGGCTGCTTGTTGAAGTGGCTCTGCCGGCCGAGTAAATTTATCCGCCCATAATCCTGCAAATAGCAGAGCATCAAGAGCCCTCTACCTCGGAATCGTACCGGGATGACCGCTGTGCATGCTGTGTACCCTGAAGCGGAGTGCGGACGACCCTGCTGAGCCCAAAAACCGACCTTGCAGCTGAAGGCCTGAGGGTGCACTGCGGTGGTAAGATGGCAGTCGCAGTGATTGTGTCACGAGGCCGGAGCTGCTAGATGCCTGGGAGGGAGCTGCGGTCCCCCCTGGTGCTGTGGTGATCGATGCTGGTGTGACGGGGGCTACGGGGCAGCGGCATGCCGGCTGTATATAGCCGCGGGGAGTGCAAGAGCTCCTGTGGGACCAGAGAGCAGTGTGCGGCGGTATGTGCGGCGGCACCAGGGCCATTGGATTTGGACTGGGGCCTTGATCCTGGAAGTCGGCACAGGCGGAGGCGAGCTTTGGATTCTCTCCTGGTGCTGTATGCAAACGATGCTGGCGTGACGGGGGCTCTGGGACAAAGAAACACCGACTGCACTCAACTGAGGAGCCCGTGTGGGCGAAGGTGAGCTGCGGACTCCCCCTCCCTCCCTCCTGGATGCCAAGGTTAGAGGCCCGGGCGTGGGCGAAGTGATCGTGGCAAGTGCTGCAGGATCTGAGGACGTGGCTGAAGGGACGAGAGGAGCGTCCGGCTGCCTGAGGGCCCTACTTGTGGTGTGGTACGGGGAGCTGTACTTGTGTTCAAACTGCTGGCCTGCTGCGACACAGGAGATCGGGTCAGTGCCATACTTTCCTGTGGCATGGATCGGCGCTAGCTGGGGAGGAATCGCTGCCTGACATGCCTCACAAGCAGTGACACAGTTGTGCTGGGATGGAGTGCGGACTGGCGCTGGGCACACTGGGAAAAACTGATTGCGGGCACCACGCGAATACGCTCAAAAGCTGAGAAGGCATGGGTGGCCCAGGCCCCCCCATAAAGACCAAAGCACTAAACAGGACTGGCAATCAGTGACACGTGGAGTAGGCCGGGTGGTCAGAGAGGTGCTCTACCACAATTGAGGGACGGTTTTGTGGGGGCCCTGCCTCAAATCTGGTGCAGAGAATTACAGCTGTGCTGGGGCCCATACTGAAGAAAAGTAGGTGAGAGGGACTAAGTGGCCTGGGGTTTGTGTGGGCCTATATTGGAGCGCTGAACGGCATCTTGCAGGTGCACGGTGACAAACCAAAAGGCAAATTAGACCAGAGATGGGGAAGACGGATAAGTAGCAAACACGTCTCACATTTGAGGCCCACAAGACCTCCAGATCGCAGCAGCGGGACCAGTCAGACTCGGAGCAGGACCCCCCAGAGATGGGGATGTCCGTGCTAGAGGCGACGTTAGTGGCAATGCAAAGAAGCCTGCAATCAATTGATGGCAAGATTGATGCGCTCAATATGCGAATGGACCATTTTGCAACACGACTCGACAAGCAGGGCGCTCGGCTGGGGGAGGCGGAGCAATGCATTTCGGCGGTGGAGGACGGACTACAAGCAGTGACGACTAAGAGTCTGAACATGGAAAAGGTGCTAGCGGTAATCCAGGCCAAAAACGAAGACTTGGAGGCGAGATCGAGACGGAATAACCTCCGCATTTTGGGTCTGCCTGAGTCCACCAACACGGGCAGGATGGAGGTCTTTGTCGAGACCATGTTGAAGGAGGTGTTCGGGCCGGAAAATCTATCTGCGGTCATGCTGGTCGAGCGTGCCCTCCGGTCGTTGCTGCCACTGCCAGTTCCTGGGGCACCGTCGCGCCCGGTGATTGCACAGCTTTTAAATTATCGCAACAGAGACACTGTGCTGCGCCTTGCAATAGAGAAACAAAAGATAACATACGATGGGAATGTGATCGAATTTTACCCGGATTTTACTGTCGCAGTACTGACCGCGAGGCGGGAATACCTCGCAGTGAAGAAGAAGCTACAGGCCGAGAACATTACATATCCGGCCTGGCTGCGTATTGAACTGGGAGGCAAACAGAAGATCTTTACAAATCCTAAGAGTGCTATGGAGTATGTGAAATCATTAAAGCGCAGCAGGAAAAGTCCGGAGAACTCGCAGTCTGATGAGGAGTGAGGTGCCAGGGAGGTCAATGACATTGTTTTTTCTTTCTATAAATATGCTGCTTGGGTTGGGGGAAGGACGATGATGCTGTGATGAAGGGTGGTATGACTTTCAATATGTTACACTTATTGGGTAGTTATGTGGGGTGCAGGTGGGTGGAGTGGCTTGTGGGAAAATGTCATGAGGTATACTGGTCGCTGAGTTAATGAGACTACTCGGCCACCTCCCAGGTATTTGGGAGGGGATGGTCAGGCACTAGTGACCCCCCCATGGGAGTACCCCAACTGTATTTGTTGGTGCATGACTGTTGTGTGCACACAGTTTTGAGGGCTGGGACTGTCTTTGGCGTGTTGGGGTGGCTGAAGTGGGTGGGGGGGTGGTATGTTCGGGGTTTGCTTTTTGTTGTCATTGCAGTGCAGAATATATGAATGTGCATCTGATGGACTGCCTGTGGAGGGAGGCAATTTGGCGATTATATATGTAAGTGGAGAAAGTCAATGGCACACATGGGAGGGGTGATTAAACTACTGACGTGGAATGTCTGAGGTCTAAATAATCCCAAAAAAATTAGGCGAGTGCTAGCATACCTGGACAGACATGCGGTCCAAGTTGCCCTGTTACAAGAAACGCACCTGACAAAGCATACTGAGTAGACTGTGGGGGGGCGTTGGTCAGCTGTCAGGGTGGCCTCGTCTTATTCTTCGTACTCCAGAGGGGTCCTGCTCCTAGTGAAAAAGGGCACCCCATTTAAGCTCCTTGGTACTGAACTGGATGAACAGGGTAGATTCTTGTTGGTACAGTGTATCCTGGGGGGGGTCGAAGGTGGTGGTGATTAACACATATGGGCCAAACGTTGACGACCCTGCCTTTTACAGAGAGGTCTGGAGGCGGCTGGAGCTGCTCCCCCCTGCTCGGGTTATCTGGGGTGGTGATTTTAATATATACCTGGATTCGGGAATGGATAGATCGGTCTCCACGGACTGGCAGGGGAAACAGGTGGCACGCTTGGTGCAGGAAATAATGCATGCAGAGGGGCTGGTGGACGTATGGAGGATACGATATCCGACTGTACAGGAGGTTGCGTTTGTCTCGTCTGTGCATGGATCTTGGTCCCATGTGGATTATTGGTTACTGTCTACAGAAGCGAGTGCATGGGTGGTGAGAGTGGAACATATAGCTAGAACACTATCGGATCATGCTCCAGTTCTATTGGAACTGGCAGTACTCAAGTATACTAGGCCTCCATTTCAGTGGCGATTGCAGCCGGAGTCCTTGATGGATAGTGTGTTCCGTACTACTATAGGGACAGCCATTTGCAACTTTTTTCAGGAAAATAAGGGCTCGGTGGAGAAGGCAGGCCCACTCTGGGAAGCCTTCAGGGTGACGATCCGAGGCGAATGCAGGGGTGTGCAGACGGGGGTCCTGAGATCTCTGCGCAATAGAATGGCGGATATAGAGAGCAAGCTTCAAACTCTTGAGAGACAATATGAATCGCAACCGGCGCCTGATACCCTTGCGCAGATGAGAGAGCTAATTCTGGAGTATGCAGAAACTGCAGACCATGAAGTGCGTTATATGTCCAGGCGTTGGATTGCCAGAGCATATGGAGAGGGTGGCAGGGCGGGGCGGGCGCTCGCTATGAAAATATCTGACTACGACGAGCAGGGTCACATAGTTGAGATATTAAATGCAGATTCGGAACCGAGATATATGACACAGGACATATTGTCAGTATTTACCGAGTACTATGGGGATTTGATGGCGAGGCGGCCTGTGGCTACAGAGCAAGAAATAGCAGATTATCTGGAGGACGTGGCATTGGGATGGCTGTCACCATGGCAAAGGGAGTACCTTCTTCAACCCTTGACAGTGGATGACGTTAAGAAAGCCATACAAAATTGCCCAAAAAAAAAACCCCACACACAGTCAAATACCCCAATACTCACTGACTCAGCCAGTAAGGTAACAATGCAGCCACTTGCATAGAGATTTACAGACCCATAGAGTTACTAAGAGAGGCACTCAAAGAGTGATATATTTACTTGCACATACAGTCACAGACAAAGAGGGAATGAAACACTAACTTAGATATGTACTCAAGTACTGAGACAATCAAGTCACCCATCCAGACAAGTCGTCCTTTAAACATGTCTCGGGCCTGCTACTGCAGAAGCTATGTGTACAGTTTTACTGACAAGTCAACTTGACATTTAAAACCCCTTCAAGTACAAATAAGACACCAGTAAAGTAGTCTGTAGGTTGGTGATAGGGAGGGTGGTATATGCTTAAAAGGTAAAGCATGCATTTAGACGTTTTAGTGAGCTTCATGTGCACTTACAACTCCATATGCCTATTTATATGTCATGACTCCTGTCCAATACTGCAACTCACAAACCAATTTAGAAAAGCATAGAGGCACTCACACACCCATTTAGACAGTGACAAAGGCACTTAGACATTCACTCACACACCCACAAACCACTTATGTATCCAGCAGTAACAGCCAGATGCACATACACTTACATACCCCAATACTCACTAACACAGTCAGTAAGCTATCTATACAGCCAATTCCATGCAGTTTTATAGGTGCATGGACTTACTAGGAGAGCTACTCATATACCAATATAATATGTTAGACATCCAGTCACACATCTGCAGAGAGACTTATATAGTCACTTACATATGTACTCAAGTATTGGCACAGTCAAGTCACCCATCCACACAAGAAGACCTTTAAACATGTCTTAGGCCTGCTACTGCAGAGCATGTGTGTGCAGTTTTACTACCAAATCGACTTGGCATTAAAAACCACATTGCCAAGCCTTACACTCCCCTTCAAATACATATAAGACACCAGTAAAGTTGTCCGTAGGTTGGTGATGGGAAGGGTGGTATGTGCTTAAAAGGTAAAGCATTCACATTGAACTTTTCTTGAGTGTGATATGCACTCACAGTCCTATATGCCCATTTATACTTCCTGTCTCCCACTCAATACTGGAACTCATAAACCTATTTACAAAAGCATAGAAACACTCACACACCTAGTCAGAAAGAAAGACAAGCACTTGCATATTCCACTCACACACTGACACACTACTTATGTACAAGCAGTAACAGAGCCAGTTCCATAAACACTTACATACCCTACTACTCACTAACACAGCCAGTAAGCTATCCATACAGCCACCTGCATACAGTTTTGAAAACCGATAGAACTAGTATGAAAGTCAGTGAAATAGTCATATAGTTACTTAGACATTCAGTCACATACCCACAATCAGACTGATGCACTCACTTACATATGTACCCAAATACTCATCGAATGAAGTCACCCATCCAGAGAAGTAGCCCTTCAAACATTTCTTGGGCCTGGTAATGCAGAGCCTGTGTGTACAGTTTTACTGCTAAGTCGAATTGACATTTAAAATCCCTTTGCCAAACCTTAAACTCCCCTCATAAGCCATGTAAGTAACCTGCAGAGTAGGTCATAGGTAGGCCATAGGGCAGGGTGGTACATGCTTAAAAGGTAAGACATGCACTTTAAAGGTTTAGTGCTTTTGATGCCCACTTACAGACACATGTGCGCGGTTATACGTGCACTCTCCAACCCATACTGCAACACAGAAACCTATTTACAAAAGCATAGAGGCAATCACACACCTAATTATATACCAATAGAGGCATGTCAGTCACACACTGACATACCACAGCAGTAACAGAGTCTGTTGTACACACAGTTACATACCCAAACAGTCACTAACACAGCCAATAAGCCAAGCATACAGTCACTTGCATACAGTTTTAGAGACCTATAGAGTAACTAAGAGAGCCAGTGAAATAGTGACATAGTTACTTTTACATCCAGTCGCACACCCACAGACAGACTAATACACTGACTCACATATATGTCCTTAAGTGCTAACATACAGTGTACACACACAGGAATACACTTATGCATGCACTAACACACCCAGGTAGTGATTTAAGGATAGATTGTGACACCCTGACACACAAATATGCGTACACAAACTCACCCAGGTAAACTCTGAGGTATATAGTGATATGACCACACGTGCATGTTTCTATACACTGAGACACCCAGGCACACACTAAGGAACACACTAACACACCCAGTCACACGCAAGCCCATACAATAAGACACCCAGCCATACACTGATACATACACTGAGATGGCCAGACACACACACATGTATACACTAATACACCCAGGTATACACGTATGCACACAGTGACAAAGCCAGACAGACAGTGACATATACACTGATACACCCAGGCACACACTTGAACATACACTAAGACACCCAGTTACACTCTGATGGATATAGTGACACAGATACACTAATGCATACACTGACATGCTTACCGAGACAGTGGTGTACGCATTAACACACCCAGTCACACACTGACCCATACACTTTGACACCCATGATAATACAGATCCATACATTGACACACCAAGGTCAAAAGTGATACATATCCTGACACATTCTGATGGATAGAGTAGCACGCCCACACATACACTGATATGTGCACATGCACAACCAAGGAGACAGAGAAGAAAACACTGACATATGCAGGTACATTCTCATGCATACACTAACACACCAAAAGACACATTTATGCAAATACTGACAGACTCAGTCACACACTTCTCCATACGCTATCACACCTAGACAGTCATTTATGCATACAGTGAGAATCTCTAATACACACTGATTCTTATGGTTAGACGATCAGGATCATATGGCAGTTTAACCATGCACACACTGATGGCTACACTGACTCAGGCAGAGACACACATATGTAAGCATAACAAATAATAGAGTTGGAGTGGCTATACTATTGTAATATAACTGTTTATGTTGTCAGTTAAATGCGTCCAAAATGTAATTTAATAGTATGAAAAAGAAAGCATAAATGTGCTCATTAGTTTTTTCTCTTTGCTGACATTTACTTCCACTTACAGCAACATAATTACAATGCCATCAAAAACTGAAAGAAGAAAGAAACAGAGGAAAGGATACTATCTGCTCACAACTTAGAAACAAAACGGTCAAAATGGAGAGAATGTAGTGAAAGAGAAAAGAGCTGCTGGTAAGAAAACAAAGACGTTTCTTAAAATAGTATATGGAAAACTGCAAAGTAAGCAAGAGCAAGTAAATAAAAAGCAAACTTTCAAATCAGCTAAGAAAGGACAAAAAGTGCATGACATTACGAGTAAAAAATCATATAAGGAAGCAGATAGTTTGACAAGGAGACAGAGGCAGTTTAAAGAAATTTGAGTCAGAATGTTTCATAGTAGGGTAGTTCACAATCTCATAAAAACTATGAAATAGTATAAAAGGAAATTAGAAGCAGCCAAAGAAATGGAATGTGTTGAAGCTGTAGTTGATAAGGCCTTTGCCCTCAACAGGAAGCTATTTATTTTGATTTTGAGCAGAATGAGAACACTGGTTAAAATAGTGTTGTCTGTGAGAAAAAGAAGCCAAAACAAAAGACTTGTGAATAGAAGTAGCATGCTTCCAGTACTGAGCCTTTCTTTAATGAAGAAAGCTACTTCCAAGAGAACACATTAGTTCATGCAGTTGAAACAACTGGACTATCTTATGAGATGAAGGACTCCCATTGCAAAAGAGGATATGACAGCTAGGAATGTTGAAGAAATGATAGCTGAGGAGGTACAGGGAAGGCATAGACAGGCCGCTGTGTACAAATGGAACTGTAGCAGTTTTGGAGTGTTCGGCAGGAATCAATCGACATATTGAGAACTTTCCTTCGTATGTTTCCCTGCTAAAGTCTGAAAAAAAAATTAGTATGTTACAAGGATTTGATCTATCCAAAGTAAGGAAGTATACCAATTTACAAGGACATTTACTAGTATGTCTGTCAAAGAAAGAGTGCCAAATCATCTTTCATCATTTCAGAATGTTAGCTGTTCACCACTCTATAATGCGAAAGTTAGTTAGGAGAATTTACTATGACAAAACTCCTGCCTTATGTTTAGGAGAAAAACTAGGGGGCATATTATCAAGGGCTCTATCGCCGCTTTAGCGGGACTTTTTCCCGCTAAAGCGGCGATATTTTCATCGCCCTATTAGCAAGCTGTCGCTAACAGGTGTTAGCGACAGCTTTTAGGCGTTAGCGACCGGTTTGGGTGCCGCTTTGCATGTCAGCGATATTTATCGCTAATGACATGCAAAGGAGGCGTTCCCAACTAAAAGCGACAGAAAACAGTCGCTTACATACCTATCGCCTATTAGCAATACCCGCGAAGCGATAAAAAACGTGCGCTAACCCCGATTAGCGCTTGTTTTTAGAACTGATAAAAACATGACTTAGCAATGAAAGTCAATGGGAGGTGGATTGTAAGGTTAAGTCCCCAGATTTAGCGATAGGATTTTATCGCTGGATTTCTCGCGTTAAAGCTGGGTTTCGCCGCTATCGCTGGATATTTTATCGCAATGGAGATAAACCTTGCTAATAGCATGTTATTTCCGCGGTAATATCCAGCGATAGCCAGCGATAAAAAAGGCGCGCTAAGCAAGGTTTGCGATATTTTTCGCATGTTCTTGCTAATATGCCCCTAGATCTCTTTTGCATGGTACAGTAGCAGAGGTAGAAAAAGTTTCTGAAGATGTTCCGTTTTGTTTCTTTGGCTCTGAAGAGGAGTGTAGAGAAAATGAGGAGTTTGTATGTGCAGGTGTAGAGGAACAGAATACAGGTATTAGTGTTGATAACTTTAGAGAAGAAATAATGTATTTTAACACAGTTTCTAGAAACCAAACTGTGTTTGTATATGTTGTGATGCCCTCACTGCAAAAGCCAAACTCGCAATGTTGTTGTATTCTCAAAAACTGAACAGGAGAGCAAAGACAAGTGGCAAGAATTTGCTGTTTATTTATTTGTTGAGGAACTGTTTGAGTTGTCCAAATGGCAAATTATATATAAGTACTGCTATGACAAATTAGAGGAAAACAAAATGCCAGCTAGAACTGTAGATAACAAGTTAGAATTAGTGTCTATTCCAGAAGAATTATGAGATTTAAATGTTTATGAATCAATTCTCATACAATGTGTACACCCATTTCAGGCTTTGGTTCATATGGAGTCAAAGACATGGAAGCTGCCACCAACTGAGCTTCAGAAAGGCCTTAAAGGAAGAGTGGTTCACTTACCTTTAGATTTTAAACAAAATATTGATACAGTTGGTGTACAGAGATATTCATGAACCACTTATCATTCTAGTAAATGGTATGCCTACCAAGAGTAAAATAATCTGGCAGGAGTTAATGGATGTTATTAAAGCTAAAATAAGCTACATTATATCTGGTCCAAAATAATATTTAGTATACAAATGCTGATGTTGTTCGAGATGCAACATATATAGTGGATGAAACATTACTATTATGTGGGAAGATTAAAAAAGTGGATTGATCCAGATCAGAAGAGATTTACGAACACTATAGCATCCATCCCTTGCATTCTAAAGAAGTCAACGGTGATGCTATTAATCTCTTTCAAATGAAACAAGGAAAAGGAGCTACCATGAGTGTGTGGGAGAAAAGTTTAGAGACTCGCTGTTTTCCACAACTGTTTCCCACTGGAGTAGGTGGCCGCTATGATGACCGCCCCGTACAGATACCAGCAGCTGAATAACTGTTAACCAGACTATGTTCAGAGGACCCTAGATTTCTCCAGTGCATTCCATACATTTTCCATCTTCTGCTTGAGAGAGACTTATCTGGACTTTCATATGCTGTTAACCACACACTTAAGACAGAAGTTAATCTTCAAAATCTCTCTGCAAAGGAATTCCTTGACAAAGTTCATGGAAAGTATGACAACTTAGCATACAGCTTAATTAATTTGATGGCGTTCCAACGTGGCACCAATAAGTATTGGTATCGCGGTCATGGACAACTGAAATGCATGTTGAGAAATCGAGGTGCACCTGCTTGGTTTCTGACACTCAGTTGTGCTGAGTATGCCTGGGTTGACCTGCTTGATTTTTTGAGAGAAGCAAACTCTAACATTAAATATATCAAAGTGAAAACAGCAGTAGAACTTTGCTCCTTGGAAACCGCTAATGTTTGTAGATATTTTAACCACAGGTTTCAAGTTACGATGTCTTTCACCTGCCACAAAAGAAATCCTCCTCTTGGTGAAGTAACTGATTTCTTTTGGCAAGAAGAGTAATAAGCAAGAGGTGCTCTTCATATTCACATGCTGTTATGGATAAAAAATGCACCGAAATTTGGAACAAACAGTGATGAGTCTGTCTTGTTCTGCACTTTCAAACTCACAGATGTGGGAAGTACTGTTGTCGAAAATACAGATGCAAAGGGAAATTTTACACAAGATGTTGATCTGGATTCCCAGGACCTGTCATTTCCCAAGGAAAAGTAAACAGCTTTTTGTCTGCAGTCAGACATACACAGACACAGAAATCACTGAAAAACACATACAGCCTGAGAAGAACAGAAGCTTCCATGTATATTAATGACTACAACTCTGTGATTCTCAAGATGTGGAAAGCAAATATGGATCATAACATTTGTTGCAGACAACTCCATCGCCGTTGCTCAGTACGTCACTTCATACATTATAAAATCAGAGAAGACAGAAATGAAGGAGATGTGGGAGGAGACTTCTGCAGAAAAGACTTCATCCAAGAAATTTTACAGCTTCAGCTTGAAAATGCTTTCCCATGGAGAGATGGGACCCTATGAGTGCTGTGACTGGTTGAGCTCGGCCAGTTTGTTATCAAAGTTAAGGGGAATTGTTTGGGTAAGTCTAGGCTTAGCAAGTACACGAAATAAATCGTTAAAGTCTTTCTCAGAAATTCGGTACCTAGCAGAGTTGGACCCGGAAAGTACAGACATTGTGAAATCAAATTTGTTACACCTGTGCTATCCAAGAAGGAGTCTGCATCTAGAACACATGTGCCTTCATGATGTGCTTCAACACTACAGATACAAAAGGGATGTAATAGAAAACATAGAAGAAGAGAAATATGCTGTAGTTGGTTGTGATGGTTGTTTGGTGAGACATGCAAAAGGAAACTAATTAACCACAGAAAACTTGCTTGCCAGATCCAGAAAGAAGAGAGTTTTTCTATTTCACACTTCTACAACTCTACAAGCCTTGGCATGCTGAATCAGAATTACTTGGAGATTATGACTGCTACGAAGATTCCTTCAAATTTTTGAAAGACAGCATTCTGTGTTTGGTCATCGCAAACTATTTGCAAATGTTAAAAGAAGAGATTGAACAGAAGGAAACAATTGCTTCTGAGATAGCTAAGGAGAGCTCACAAAGCAGCCAAACATCTGGACCACTGAGTCAAGATCCTCTTGGACAACCCATTATAGAACACAAAGCTGCAATAGCCATGAATGAGGTGGAAACTGCAATGGAACAAGCAAGACAGGAAAGTGTTGATTTCAAACAGTTTTTGGACAACTGAACAACGAGCAGAAAGAAATTTATATGGAGGTAAAAATTAAAATAGAGGATGGATTCCTCCATGAAAAGAAAGAATTCAAATGTTCATCACTTAAGCCAATACTATTATACATCGGTGGTCAAGCTGGCACTGGGAAAAGCGTTCTAATTAAAGTTCTCACCGCTTACCTGTAGAGGACTACAGAATCAAAATGTTCATGTGTAGTAATAGCATCCAGTGGATTGACTGCAGACAACATAAAAAGAGTTACTCTACATCATCTACTAATGCTACCTGTTGAACACGACAATAGATTGCAATACCCAAAGTTCTCCGGTGAAGCTTGTCATGAGGTGTCAAGAGTGTTGAAGAAACTGAAGCTTTTGATCATCGATGAGGTGAGCATGGTCTCAAACTTAATGCTTGCCTTGGTACAATTGAAAATGCAACAGATTTTAAAAACGGAGTATGATGTGCTGTTTGGGGAAAATCATTTAATTGTCTTTGGTGATCTACCAAACTTACCCCTGTCAAAAGACAGCCTGTTTTGTAGATACTTCTACATGACGAAACTCAAAATTCTTTGGGAACTATTGGCAATGTAAGCATTTGGCTAAACTTCGAATGCAAGGAACTACTAAGGAATATTCATCAAACATCCAACATGGAATATGGAAATTTTCTGAAGGACATTATAGTAGGAATTCTAACAAAGGAGGGAAAACGTAGTTTAGAAAGTCAACTTATCAACAAACATTTCTCCTCTAAGAACACAACAGCACAGCTAATCTTCAATTTCATTGAAGAAGGCAAATCTATATTCTGCTTAATGCCTACACTTCAAGAGTGCTCCAATTTTAATGGATATTTACTAAAACTGGAGAAAAAAGACATTTTGGAAGTTACATCTTTTGACAAAATGGAACACCAGTTAGTAACACTACTGCTAAGTGGAAAGCTACAAGCAAAATTGGATTAAGTGGAGAAATCTATATCCACGACTGCAGGATTAAAAAAAGTGTTTATTCGTATGCAAAAAGTGTAGATTAATTTTGCATAGAAATTTAAGTTTTGAGAAAAGAATAGTAAATGGTGCTATGGGTAAAGTTATTGATTTAATAAATTTTCCAAATAGGGGGTGAGGTTGAATATTTTGCCATAAAACTTGATCACATTGATGGCATGAAGCAGTTTGGCCTAAACGGATTACCCTTTTTGCTTACAAAAGATTTATAAATCCAGAGACAGCAGTTCCCAGTGTCTCTAGCGTACTCTGTAACCATCCATAAATCTGAAGGCTTAAATGTAGATGCAGCTTTTATTAATATTGGTACTACTGTGTTTAAAGAAGGTATGGCATATGTTGCATTGTCTTGAGTAAGAATACTGTCCAGTTTGTTTTTTGGTTGATTTTGATGACAGCAAGGTTAGTGCAGATGCAAGTGGTGTCAGAGAGTATAATCGGCTAAGAAGTGTGCATGCCCCTCATTTAGGACAGTATCCTATTTGTGAAAAATGGATAATCTGTCCAAAGGGTGAGCTCACAAAAGACTCTACAGATGCTGCTGAAAACAAGGAAAAGAAGAACAAGGAAGATGTTAAGAAGAGAAAACTGGAGCATGAGGGAGTGATTGTAGGTTACCAATTGCCAAACACTTCTGATGTCAACTGCTATGCAAATTTTGTTCCCAATGTACTGTTTCATTTACCACATCTTATAAATACCATAGAACAGAAAGCACAGAAGAGATTGATTATGTTCTGCACTGTGTGCTTTTCAACACTGTTTACTTGGTGATAGGACTATAATACATTGCGCTTCAGGAATTTGAGATCTAGTAGATATATGTAGTGGATCAGTACTATTTACTTAGAGCACTCAAAAAGACGCACAGGAATTTATAATTGTCCTGCTTGGGGGTTTAGAAGAAGAAGTAATAAAACATAGATGACTTATTTGGACTGATTTACACATGGAACCATGACTGTGAAGACAGCTCTTTTACTGTCTACCACTCAAATAAATTCTGAGATTTCTGTACTCAACACTACTAGATTTCAAAACTGTGCCTTTGGACAGATAGATTAAAGTGTCTAACTAAAATATGAACTGCCCAAATTGTAGATCAGATGTTATGTCTACATTGTACATACAAAGAAGTAAAAAATACCTTATATTAATGCTGCAATGATGCAGAGCAGATGGATCTAAATTGGAAACCAGAATTACAAACTTCAAAGCAGGAAAAATATAAATTACTGGATGAACATATACTACTATGGCTATCATCTTTCATGAATGACTTATTTAACATCTGGACACTATACTGTCTTTTTAAATAGTGAAACTGAATGGATGGAATGCAATGACAGTAACCTTAAGTTCAAACCAAAACTGCCTTTCAAACTATGAAATTGTTACCTTTTGTTTCTTCAACCAAATTACTAGGGATTATTTCTGCAAAGAAAGTAATGTATGGTGTTTCTTCTACGTGGATCATCAGTATTTTAGACAACATTTACCCTATCTGGGTGATGTCTTTAAAACGTTCTCCAAAATTCAAGAGTCCTTTTATCTTCCACAAAGGAGTTAATATAACATCTACATACTACACTCTCTAATTAAAGTGTGAAATTTGATGGACACAATACAATCACAGGAACCTTACATTAAAACTAAAACTGCATTTCAAAAGTACAAAACCCCCACCCTTTGTTTCTTCAACAAAAAACTTCTACATACTATTTGAGGAAAAAAAGTAATGTATGGCATTTTGTCTATATGGATCATTAGTGTTTTAGACATCATTCGGCCTACCAAAGGTGATGTTTTCAAAAAGATCTCCAGAATTCAAGGGTGGTTTATATTTATTAGTAGAATTGTAACAGGTATAATGAAAAAACAAATATTTTTAAGAAAGGTTTGTTTAGAGTAGTGTAGTAACTGTTGGTAAAACAACTGATTAATGAATTGTAGTGAGTGCAATGCATTGTGTCACTTATTTGGAATGATATACTGTGCAGGGTATTTTTTTCTACAACCTATATGGTTGTTTTTTCCCCACTGTTCAAGTATGAAACTTCATATAGTACATCGTTTATGGTGAACAAGAATGAAAGCTAAGAACAATAAAAAAGGTCAAATGAAATGTTTTACTAAATTGGGATATACTGTTGCAGCATAAGCAATGTGTACTATTATATTTCTGGAATTTTTAAAATCAAATACTAACATATTTCTATTCTTTATATTTTACAACAGTGTTTGCAGTGATACACCTTTAGATATGTCAATATACTTGTAGTATGCTGGGGCGACACTCCAGCCCCAGGACCAATGGCACAGCAAAGTGCTATTTGCTCAATTCCTCCTATGTATACAATTTTTATCCTCATGTTCATTCTTTTCATCATGTTTTTCTTTTTCTTAAATCTCTGTGTAGTTCCACACGTCAGACATCATGCCAATTTACAAAGTTTTCTTATGTTCAGGTTTGTCCATCCGGACCTTTTTCCAAGAACAAGTACAAACGCAAAAATTCATCAGAGGCAATATTTTATTGACCCAATGCATTTCGGGCAATTCCAGCCCTTCATCAGGGGTAACTAGAAATATCAATGAAACACGCATTATTATAAAATACAACATTGTAAAATCCAAACAATATCACAATCCATAGTGAAATAGCTGCACTTCAACTCCCATTGAAAACAACGTTTTTCACAATATGTTCCTCTTCTGTGTAATAATCAGTTCAATAACAAACAATATTTTGCTACCGTCACTGTTTAATCTTAAGTGGTCCCAGCACTTTTCCCTTTTGTTCAACCTCTCTTTTCGAGAACAATAATTATCTCTAGCTTATGCCTGAGCCCCCAAATCTCACTCCTCTTCCTGTCACTTAAACCTTTCTTACTTTCTCTCTAAAATTACCCATCCCTTCCACATAACATTACTAACGATCATTCTCCTTACAGGACTGTAAACCCACCCTATTCTTATTTTTCCACATCTTAACCATATATACTTAATTCCCGATTCATCAACACTTCATCCAATCTACCACCTCGCTCTCCCTCAATCCTCACTCCTCCCACGTCACCTAATAACCCTCCACACTTCAATCTCTTCTTATCACCCTCTCGCCCCTCTACATGTCTCACTATCTAATCTCCAACCTCACGCTACAAACAGCCCCGTCACTCTCTACTCTTCCTATGCCTCCCACACTCTCCCATCCTCACTCGCACTACAACCCCACTCATACCACCAGCGTGGCAAAACATAAAACTAAACCCTACGCCATGGCTACATACCCGCCTCTGCTCAGAAACATATTCCTCCTCCTCTCTCTGTTCCGCCAAAATGTTTTGTTATGTATGTTAGCAAATTGCCAGTTTTAAACACGCTCACGTGACAGGACTCCTCCTTCGTGACTCATGCCACTAACAACCTAATTAACCCCCCTCCTCTGGTGCTCCACCCTGTTTACTTAACAACTACAGTTCCCACAAGGATGAACTCCATTAAGAATTTCTGAGAAGAGTGCCATTTCTACACGTACGACGGAAGATCTTTTTCATCAAACAATGTTTTATAGAGGAACGTTTATAGAGGGAGCTATGTCAACAGATATCAATGTGATTTGGAAGGCATTTATAGAACCACTGTAACCCTTTTTAAATGAGTCTGCACACACGTTAGTTGCAGTCACAGCACTAATATTATAAATATCTTTTGAAGATGTTGTTCTCAGATTACCTTCGGGATGTGTAAACATACAATCACATTGTATTATGGGAACTGTAGTTGTTAAGTAAACAGCGTGGGGCATCAGAGGAGGGGGTGAATTAGGTTGTTAATTAGGTATGAGTCACGAAGGAGGAGTCCTGTCATGTGAGCGTGTTTAAAACTGGCGGTTTGCTAACATACATACAAAACATTTTTGGCGGAACAGAGAGAGGAGGAGGAATATGTTTCTGAGCAGAGGCGGGTATGTAGCATGGCGTAGGGTTTGGCTTTTATGTTCCTGCTACGCTGGTGGTATAGTGGGGTTGAAGTGCAGTGAGGATGGGAGAGAGTGGGAAGCTTATAGGAAGAGTGGAGAGTGACGGGGCTGTTTGTAGCGTGAGGTTGAGTTAGATAGTGAGACATGTAAAGGGGCGAGAGGGTGATAAGGGAGATTGGAAGTGTGGAGGGTTATGAGGTGACGTGGAGGGAGTGAGGATGAGGGAGAGAGAGGTGGTAGATTGGATGAAGTGTTGATGAATCGGGAAGTATATATGGTTAAGATGTGGAAAAATAAGAATAGGGTGGGTTTACAGTGCTGTAAGGAGAATGATCGTTAGTAATGTTATGTGGAAGGGATGGGTAATTTTAGAGAGAAAGTAAGAAAGGTTTAAGTGACAGGATGAGGAGTGAGATTCGGGGCTCAGGCATAAGCTAGAGATAATTATTGTTTGTGAAAAAAGAGGTTGAACAAAAGGGAAAAGTGCTGGGACCATTTAGGATTAAACAGTGATGGTAGCAAAATATCGTTTGTTATTGAACTGATTATCACACAGAAGAGGAACATATTGTGAAAAACGTTGTTTACAATGGGAATTGAAGTGCAGCTATTTCATTATGGATTGTGATATTGTTTGGATTTTACAGTGTTGTATTTTATAATAATGCGTATTTCATTGATATTTCTAGTTACCCCTGACGAAGGGCTGGAATTGCCCGAAATGCATTGGGTCAATAAAATATTGCCTCTGATGAATGTTTGCATTTGTACTTGTTCTTGGAAAAAGTTCCGGATGGACAAACCTGAACATGAGAAAACTTTGTAAATTGGCATGATGTCTGATGTGTGGAACTACACAGAGATTTAAGAAAAAAGAAAAAACATGATGAAAAGAATGAACATGAGGATAAAAATTGTATACATAGGAGGAATTGTGCAAATAGCACTTTGCTGTGCCATTGGTCCTGGGGCTGAGTGTCGCCCCAGCATACAGTGATTTTGTACCCAGGTGCCATTAGGGCAAGGCACCAAACCAAGTGAGCACGTAATATTGGATGAATTTTGCGGACTAACAGTGATGAACCAGGAAAAAATGAAAAACGGTGTGCATTCCCCACCATATAAAATGTAATATACTTGTAGTGCCACAGAAATACTTCTTTGACATACTCATGGAGAGGGTCTTCATGTATAAAGAGGACTTGATATGGTTTGCCACCAGTTTCTTTTGGCAGGAGCGAATGGTAAAAAACGTCCATGCACTTGACTACCGCCTTGCTGTGCTGTGGCAACTGATCCTGACTGCCATCAGATGTCATTTTATTTAGAAATGGTATAGAACGCAACAAATTTAAATTTAGAAAAAGAAAAGATCAGGTGCTGAACTGCTGAACAGGCTAATTTTTTAACATTGTTTGTGATTGGTTTTACCCCATTTTTGAAAAATGAATATTTCTACAATACGTCAATTTTGGTATACAACTACAAAACCTGAAAACAGTAAAAAGGGAAAATAAATTCTATTACTAACATGTGAAATACCATTACAGCATAGGAAATGTCTACTGTTTTGTTTGAAATGTAGAGGTAGAGTCATATAGAGGTACTAATACAGACAGATACACTGATAAACCCAGTCATACATCCACCACTCACCCACTCAGTCACTCACACATCCATTCACTCCCCAATAAAGTTAATAACAGAGGAAGATACGTACAGATACATTAAAACAACATACACTCACTTTCCCATACAGATACTGACACATCCAGTCACTCACTCATATAGGTACTAAAACAGGCACTTACTCATCCATACAGCCACTGACACACTCATTCAGTCATTCATGCAGAGTCTCATGCACCCACACACTCACTCATACAGTCATTCATCTACTCAGCCACCCATATAATCATTAGCATAACCAGTTACTCTCCAATGTAAGCACTGGCATACCCAATTACTGACCCATACAGCTACAAACATATCCACTGACACATCCACACAGCCACTTACACACACTCACTCACCCATATACCACTAATGCACTCACTCATACAACCACTCGATTGCACAGTGCTGTATTACTTACACAGTGATACAACAACTTAGAGACTCACTCACTCATACAGCCACTTACATACCCTGTCACTAACTCATAGAACTACTTTTACTGTTACTAACTCATACAACTACTCACACACACTCTATCTGACCCATACAGCTACACACATACACATCCACTCATCCATACACCCAGTTATGCATACACACACTCACCTTTAGAGCCACTCATGCATACTGTTACTCACCTATACAGACACTCACCTAGTCAATCACTCACTCATAAACCACTTACACGGTCACTCACTCATGAAGCACACACTCACACACCCTCTAATACACTTATACAGCCACTCACACACCCACTCACTCACCCATACAAGTAGTCACACACCAGCTATCTCACCCATACAACCACTCATCTCCTCACTCACTCACCCATACTGCCACTCACATACCCACGTATTCACCCATACAACACTCATGCTCCCACTCACTCACTCACACAGCCACTCACACACCCACTCACTCACTTATATATCCACTCACACACCCCCTCAATCACCCATACAGTCACTCACACACCCAGTCAGTCACCTATACAACCACTGGCATATCCACATACTTACCGATACAGTTACTCACATACCCAGTCCCTCACCCATACAGTCACTGACACACCCACTCACGCACCCATACAGGCACTTACACAGGCACTCACTCACCCATACAGCCACTGTCACACCCAAACACTCACTCATACAGCTAGTCACATACCCACTCAATCACCCATACAGGCCCTCATTCACACACTTACTCACCCATACAGGCACTAGCATACCCACTCACTCATACACACATACAGCCACTCACATGTGTACTCATTCACCCATACAGTCACTCACACAGGCACCAGCTCATCCATACCAGCACTGGTACACCCAATCACTCACTTACACAGCCAGTCAAGCACCATTTCAACAAACCCATAGAAGCACTCATGCACCCATTAAATTACCAATAGACCACTCATGCACTCATTCACTCACCCATATACCACTGACACACTGACTCACTTACCCATACAGCCACTGACACACCCACTCGCAACTATACCTTTCCACTAACTCATACAGGCACTGCCACACCCAGTGACTCCCCCTTATAGACACTAATCCAACCACTCTCTCACTCATACAGCCACTAGAACATGCACTCACTCACACATTGAGTCACTTACGCAGCCATGCTTTAATAGATACACTCAGTAACATAGAAATAGACATAACAAGGCGTAGTCACACTTTTACAAACATACATTTAACATATAAATTTCCTTTAGTAAACTGGAATGGGTGTAAATCTTTTTTTATTTTTTTGTATTTTATAACGATTTTGTATTTTTTCGGTATTTTTATCTTTTCAAAGAAAACAGTGGTTAGGAAGAAGAAGAGCAGAACTACAACAAGTGCTGATGTACCAGAAATAAAACATTAACATTTGTGTGTGTTAATGATCTATACCTAGAGTAGGTACTGATTGTTTCACCTACACTGAGTACTTTTTTGCATTTTGAGCAAAATCTTCCTACATTTGCAGATTCCAAAACAGATGTTTTGATGTCCAAAATTTGTTGACCAGCAGATGAGGTGCCTCGTTGTGATTCTGCACCAGCAGATGTTACTTGCTGGATCTTGTTTCTTTCTATAGAAAAAAATTGCCAAACAATGCTCTCCTTCTTTGGCCGTACTTTGTCTTCTTCCAATGAAGAGCTCTCATGTTCCTCAGGATGATCTTGAGGAGCAGATGCAATGTTCGTTCACCTAAAAAACCAACAAAGTAAAACACCAAAGAAAAACAAAATTGTTAGTGGCAATGTAAATGTGTGAAAAATCACAGCCACTTCTAAAAGATGGAGAAAAGGGGTGGGGCCATCCTGTGTTGAAGATAGAAAGGTGTTTAACCTCTCCAATCTATTTGTTTCTATGTCACATGGAAGTCCAACACCGTCGCGCTCACGTGGAGGCAATGTCGCCACTCCGCCAAATGTATTAAAACAACCTTTAAATTGTTTTTTCTCTAGAATTATAGTACTTTTACTACTTTCTTAGTAAACCTCATACCATAAACAAAACCTTTAAAGTGTCTATATATGTGTTTTACTGCTGCCAAAATTACGCCTGAGTCGCGATCCTCCCGCAACTCCAGAAATACGTGCCGGCATGGGTTGTGTTGGCATTGGGACTCCTGAAAATGTATTTAAAAGACCTTTAAAATGTTTTTCATGTATAATTATGCTACTTTGATTCCTTTATTAGTAAACTGCTTACCTTAAACTAAACTTTTAAAGAGTCTATATATGTTTCAGTACTGCCAAAATCACACCGGAGTCGCGACACTACCGCGACTCCCAAAAATGTTATTTAAAAAAAGATAAAATATAGGCAACATGGTACTGTAGACACCTCACAAGGACCTTAAAACCTTAGAAATTCACTAAAAAGACAAATGTTACAGGGGCGTTATAATTAGGAATTAAAAAAACAGAGGTAAGTTAGGAAATATTATTAATGCACCCATTCTTACACCTACACAGAAACTCTTACACCCACTCACACACCCATTCAGACACTGTCACGCCCATTCAGATATCCCTACAGACACTGTTACACCAATTTAAAATCCATACAGATACTCTCACATGCACACTTACACCCCATACAGATATTTTCATAGCTACCCATACTGATACAGAGTCTTACACCAACTGATATACCTATACAGACACTGGTTACAGCCACTAAAATATGACATAGAGACACCTATGCACTTAAAATGATTCCCATTTACAATCTTGTTACACCACTGAGTCCTATTCAGAAACCTTTAGTATAAATAGTAAATTTGCTCTTTTGCATTGAATGTGTGATTTTGGTTTGTGGATCCGTGATTGATCAACAGATTCGATAAATGAAAAAAAAGGATTTACAGTTAAAAAATATGAACTGTTTGGGAAATAGGGTGGCTCTAAGAAGAGCCGTCGTGTTCATTGTGTTCATATGATGAACACATATACAAGCGGATGCAGAGATTCAAGCCTGCCTAGAAGCACTCTGTTGCCTTCATCCGTGAAGTGAACACCATCTCTCCTGTATATTCCATGCATGTTGAAGCGCAGGTTATTATTGTTGATAGAGTCCATGTTATGGTCTCTGAGCAATGCTGAAACAGTTTTATTAATGTTTCCTGGCTCTCTCTGTCTGTGTACAAAATTCTGAAGACCACTACCATTTCTGCCTCTGGCATGTTTTAGAGAACACCAAGGCAGTGTGATGGAAATGTTGCATTAATTGTTCAAAGGTATTCTTCATTAGGATTTTCAGTCCTACCCCAATCAGTGTGCCCAGGTCTTAGCCACCACAATGCACAATTATGAGGTCCGGATGCTGAGAATCCATAATGCTTTCAACCAATGGAAGCAATTGCTGCCCCTTTAACCCTCTCTGGCCAAACCAACTAATATCCACATATTAGGCAAACCCAGGTCCCTGTCAATCCCACTCTTTGTAGCATACTTTCTAGCCCATAACACAAAGCTATGCCCTACAATCCACACTCTAACCATTTTGAAGGATGGAGCAGTAGCACACAGAAGTCTGCAGCTGAGTGAGGCAGTTTTCAAAATGAAGTCAGTTAAAAGAGACCCTAGCAAGTAAAATGTAAAAGATCACATTTGATTGGATGCTGTAATTATGGCATTGTTTAAAACTAGGTTGTGGTTTAAATTGAAAGCAAGTACATGAGTGATTGGCTATGTGGGATGGGAAACATCCTTTAGAACGAAGCCGGAATCCCGCTGTGCCTTCACAGCACTGGCAATAGAACAAACGCATCTTTAATACTCATTCATTCAGCACTTAAGTCGATGACTTGCCTTGGGGGGGGCGCATCGGTGAAATAGGTGTTGGATTTAAAGTCCAACACATTCCCTACTGTTGCGCAGACTGGAGTTGGAATAGTAAATTCACCTGTTCCAAAATCCAGGGCCCCCTTAAGGCAAGTCGTTAAAGCGACTTGTGTGCAGAATTAATGCGTACTAAAGACACTTTCGTTCTAATGACGGCACTGTGAAGGCACAGCATGAATCCGGCTTACGGCATAACGTTACACATTCATGTGAGATATGTTTCTAATTGTGTACAGTCAAACACACCTGCTGTCTTGGATTTAGGTGTTAGCATGCATCTGTAGAGACTGTTTTGAACTTGTGACCTACTGCTAGCAAGACAATGTTACAATTCTAGTCACCATGGAAACAGAGCTACAGGAGTATGGAGGAAGGGAACAAAAAAGCCTAGAATGTCAATGTGAGGAGAGATTGTTAATGAAAGAAATAATGAATAAAGATTGTTGGGGTATAAATTTAGAGGATTTGTAGGAAGTGGTTTGTAAGTGGTAGTGATTAGAAATCGTTAGTAGAAAAATATTTTGGTTTGCTGCGTGGATCCACGGATCCAAGGCGAACGTTACACGGGGGGCCGTGCTGAGCGCCCCAGTGGATCCGCTGACCCATCCAAAACTAATTTGGCTTTCTTTAGAGGAGTCAAACAAAGGGTTAAGAAATGTGACCATTCAGAAGAGCTGTATGATGATTAAGAACATGAAAGCAGTGTTGCTCTTTGTTTGCAGCCTCTGTACCCTTGAAAGCAAAGTTGAAAAGGGTTCCATTAATGGTTCCCTTGCATGAGAGTGGTCTACCATTCTTGTGCTCAGGTTTTGTGTGCTTTCTTGAGACAAGTTTGACAACCTGATAGTGAGAAAGAAAAATACACACCAATAATAACATTTAACTGGTATGCAAATTTAGCTGTAGCATAAAAATATAGTTCATAGTGAAGGAGTGAGTGTGATTAAGGTGGATGAAAGTGAGCAGGATGTTTGAGAAAACTAAAAGGAAATATTAAAAGAGAGTAGAAGATGAAAACAAAGTAAACTCTACTGATCAGGAAGTATGAGTAAAGAATTGCCAAGAAAAAAAAAACACAGCTATACACCAGTGTAGGCAGTGACACAAGGAGTGAAATGCTAATGTATGCAATGACATATGGAGGCATTTTGTTATGTATACAGATATGCAATTGCATGTACACAGATATATAGATTAAGATGAACTGGTTCACACTGATGCTTTTAGTAAGACAGCAAGGTATAGCTAAATATATTTACTTTTCACACATAATGATATAGCTATGCAAACAGTAACAGAGCAAAGGATACAGTGATGCATACATTTACACAGCCAGAAGGAAGCTGATATGTGCATTAAATCACTCAGGGAGATATTGATGTATGCAGTTAGATAACTAGGCAAATAGTAAAATGTAAGCTGAGGGACCCGAAGAAAAACCAAACTGTATAGCAGGACATGTACAGACACTGGAAGATGAATTGAGACATTCAAGTACACAATTATCTATATATACGCTATCCTGTTTAAGGTTTAAACCTATAATAACTGATACACCTCACCGGAAGGGAAATATCCCTCACCAGTATAAACATATAAACACTGAAAAAACACCTGCACAATCACAAACTAAATGCCATTCAAAGAAAGGAAAAGGAAAGTGAAAGTCATTTTTATTTTTTCCTGAAGGGGTCAATAAAATGTAACTTTGTTATACAAGGTAGCAGCAAGAAAGACTAGGCTAACATTATTCTACTTGAGTTTTGTTGTTTTGGGATGTCACTAAAATATTTTTTAGTTTTGTGGTCCTTGGTTTAAAGATGCTGAGTTTAGAAGCATGTTTTAGGTCTTATTTCATTATTTTATAAACTGTAGAGAATCATGAAATATCAAAATCAAATGTGATATTTTGGCTACGTTTGATTCTTTCACTGATAGGTAAAATGGCTGGTTTCATAAGAATCTTTCCCAATATGTACCATCACATTTACCCACAGAGAATGGGTGAAACCCTTTGATAGATCAGCTCCCTTTTCTAGCGAGTCAGTATTGATAGTTGGTGAATTACCAAAGAGCCCAGGCTTTAAACATTCAATGCAAATTGTAGTGACAGATATATGTGAAAGAGTTCTGGCAACAAGCATCTGGGAGAGTGGTGAAAACATGACACCAGACTTTTGGAAAACATGGAACACAGTATCACTTGGAATGCTTCTGCAAAAAGTTCATACCAAGTTCAACAAAGATTGGAGTGATGTTTGTATTTGCATAGATTCAGCTACGTATATGAAAAGGTGTGTGATGAGCTGTCAAAAATCTATACCTGAGCTGAAGTGCCTCCCTGTAAGAGATCCTTGCCACTTGCTAAATGGTATGCTGAAAGCATCTTTACAATATTCAGAGTTAATGAAGATCATTCTGGTCATCCCAACTGTGTCATTTAGGCAGTGGTTCTCAGTCCTAGAGGCCATGAATGCTTTATTATCCATGTGGCTACCGTTTACAGAACTTTTGCTTAGTGAAGATGGCAAAGGCAAGAAATGTGAGGATCTTCCGTCACAAATTGATAGTGATGTGAACAAAAGTACACTCTACTGCATTCCTGAATTTTTACGGGAAAACATGACTGCTGTAGTGGACATAATAAAAAAACTAGAGTCTGAAAAAACCCTTGTCTACCAAGTGTTCAGCGTTAATTGGTGTAGATGTGAAACATCTCCTTGAGAGTAGGCTGGGCAGAACATTAAGCGACTTTGGCACTGCAGCATGTTCCATGTTAGAATGCTTGCCACTTGGTAAGCAAATGTTGAGGAGCAATTCAGGAATTTCTATTTTGCAATGCTTGAGAAATGGTTTGCAATGATGCATAGAAATGTCCCTTAACAAACCATTGCATTTGAAGTCAATGAAGCCTCACTGTGGTACTCTGCATGAGTTCTAGATCCCTTCCATGAAGGGGAATTTTCTCCGGACTTTGAAATGTACTGCTTCATGTTTGATCATTTCAATAACTCTGAGGGTACATGCGCCCAGTTCAACACATATGTTGCTGAACCTGTCCCAGAGAATCGCAATCTTCAGGTGCACTAGTATTGGCATGGAAAGCTATGTCAGTGGCCAGAGTTAGCAAGTTGTGTACTGACCGTTTTGGCGTACCCCGTTTCAAGTGCCAATGCTGAGAGCGCCTTTTCACAGATAAAAGTTTACATTGGAAGAAAAGAACGAGCACACATGACCAAAGACTCACAGAAGAAGTATTGTATGTTGTACTACAATAAGTTGGATTTGTAAAAATGTGTTTGGACCTCATATACACTACGTACACTGTCTATATACCATGCACTATCAGTGCAGAAAGCAAGCAATAATAAAAGCAAAACGTTCCATAAACACAGTAAAACCACTGTTTCTGTTGTTTTTAATGGCGCGTAAATGTGTAACCACTGATAACGACTGGTGTTTTAGGTATTGAAAAAACTGAAAAAAACGCACTAGAATTTACAAAAATGGAAGCTGAAAACAGGAAAGCCTATATATACAGTAACACACTTATACACAGAAGCACAAATTAATAGGTCAGTAATACAACTATGACCTACAAATAAGTACTGAGAGACCCTAAGCGGACACTGTACTGCAGGGTCAAGCACTATAAAGTAGATACTCAGGGGCATATTCTCAAGGAGCTATCGCCAAGTTAACAGCACTTTATCGCAGCCAAAGTCGAGATAAATGTATTGCAACATTCACAAGCTGGTGCTAACAGCCCATAACACCAGTATACCTGCGTAAAGCATCTGCAAAAACATCGCCACAGATGACCCTGCAACTATCGCTAATGAGATGCAGAGTAGGCGTTCCCGAGCAAAACCCGCGACAACACCACACCTCAACATTCTCAACCACCAGCCCGATCAGCGATAAAACCACAAAACAGGCGATAAGGTGCGTTAGCAGCAGGAAACTAACACCTGCCCTGACCTGGTGCAAAGTCGGACCACAGCCTGCACCACAAAATGGAGCCCAGACCAGACCCACACCTGAAGGGCAACAGATGCCATGGAGCCACTGAACATGCGTGCCGGACACCCAAGAGGGCCACAACACCCACCCCCACCACCCCCAGGACCACACCCCCCGCCCCACCATGGGCACCCCCACCTCCCCGGACCAAGACACAGCACATCAACTGCACAGAAACATGACCACAAGCACCCGCCTGATGCCCCACAATCGCAACAATCAACATACATGTGCGCACTGAGATCCTGATTCATACATACACCATTGAAAGACCAAACAAAATGTCACATTCAAATACATCACCAAACAACTATCCTGAGGAGTCATGGCAGGGCATCCCTGGACAAACTGTGACTCACAACCTGCAAGACAATACCCAAGATAAGAAGGTGTGTCAGGCACCCATCAAAGGACAGGGAGAGAGAGAAAGAAACAGACAGAAAGAGAGACTGAACAAGGAGCGCAAGGTCAATCGGGCCCTTGGCTCATGCAAACATGCCAACAGCTGCGTGTGTCTCCAACTCTGCGCACCACAAATCACAGGCCTGGCATCAAAGTCAGCGCGAACTCCACATCACAATTAAGACATGCAAGCAGTAGTCAGATGAAAATCAGGTTTGAAAGCACCATTGTCCCAACACACAAGGCCCAAGGCCAACCAAACCCTCGACCTTGGTCCTGAATGCGGCTGGCACACCCTGCGTGAGATACATACCAGCGTCCGACGACTCCCACACCACGAACTGTGCTAATGAAACACCAACGTGCCTACACCCCACACACACTTGTCCCTGCACGACCGACACCTGCAAGGGATGCCCTTGACACATTGTCAAGAACTACCCATACGTACAAACGTCGCACACACATATGACTCATTGCCCAGAGCTCTGGCATATCCTCCACCGAACACCCGCCGGTCAGACGAGTGCCAGTGCCACGAGACCAACAAAGCAATGGCCTGCATTCCCGGGCACATGCACAACCCCTGTCACGTGGAACTGTACCGTGCCCGAATGCTGCATCTGTTGGGATCCCTGCCAATGGCAGTGTTGCGAATCAGTTTCCGTCTGAGTTTCCGTCTTGCCTACGTCACCTGCGTCCAGCCCTGGTTCCACTGTCGATCATGCACATTCGAGTGGCCCATGGAGGTATGCCTATCGAACGCAACCGTATCTGAATTGGATTATGACCTGACAGTGCGCCCCCTGTTGGCCCACCAACAGGAGTGTCACCTGGATAGCCGTGCATGGAATGCACTGATCCTTGGCGTATGTGCTGGCAGTTGCACATGGGAGAATGCACAACTCCTCGTGTGCAGCGACCACATCCAGGCGCTCCCCTATTGGGCTGTGTTGCGGATTGGGGAAACGGCATGGACTGAGCACATCTGCCCGGACCAGTTAATGGATTGGCTCACCCTGGTGTTCCTTGAACACAACAACGACGTACTATTGGAACACATTGCCCATGAAGCTGCGCTGGCATTCATGGACGAGTAACTACATCCCAGCTGCCACATCGGATTGTCACCCACAGCACTGCTCCCAACACTTTGTAGCATCGTGGGGAATGTACCCACATCCCACCACAACAGAGGACATGTCTGCCTTCGTCTGGACTCTGTGTGCATGTGCGTGGAACTACGCGTGTGTACACACACCTGTGCAAGGTGATGCAGTTCCATGGTCGGAGCAGCACAGCGTCGTATGGCAACGTTACCAAGTCGGACACACTGCTGGGGGGAGAGTACACACATGGCAATGTAGCACGACATGTGGATTTGTTGGACCCTTTCACCTGATCACTGTCAGCAGAGCAGACAGTTGGCACAGTCGGGTGGCAGAGCACTATGCAGACCCCATGGGCTGTAAGTCGTGCCCCCTCACATGGGGCAAATGGCATACGCCAAGCAACACATGACTCGTCCAGCAAGACAAGGTGGGCTGAGACCGTTGCCATCCGTGATGATTGGGGTTCATTTTTCCAACCCCATTTCCTGCACCTCGACATGTACCCATGCTGCGTGTAAGTGTCTTAAGCATGTTCCTGCCTGTTGTGGCCGTTGCCTTGTCGGTACTGACACGCACATGCCAATAAAGTCTACGCAACACCACTGGTGTCTAACTGTGATGAGCGTTGATTAGATTGACCACTTGTGTGCCACAATGAGCATCGTCCCTACACATGGAGGAACTGACTGACGCATGTACAATGGGGGTGGTTCCCTTCTGACAGCTCCACCTCTGTGAGTCCGACATTGTTTTGGGAGAGTTGCTGGTAGACCTGTGCTCTTACGTGTCTTCAGCAATGTGAGTATGGTGTCCAACCTCTGACCATGTTGTGCGATGTTATGAATCATTACAGAATGTGTCCACACAGATGTGTGTGAGTAGGTATGCGATGTGAAGTTCTGTTGTCACATGTGATGTAGGACACCACATCTGGCCTGCTACCGATTTGGTCATTCCTACACACAGCCCTATTCAAGACATGGACCTGTGCCTACGCTGGGGGGTTGTGAGTTTGTTGCTAATGTGCAATGGGGACACAGCCAGTACCCACCTTCACAGTCATCCAATTGGCCATGTTTCTCTGGGATGAACATGCGCATTGATGTCATTTACCAGGGTGTACCTTCTTGTGCAATCATTGTCCCTACATCCAGCCATACTTCCATACGTGAGTGAACATAGTCATGACACATCTGCATGATTTGGAATGTTTTATTCACCTTCTGGCGAATGACGGAGAGGGAGCAGTACATGGCCATCCAAGCCCACATAACATGGAAGCCCAGTGGTGGGTCAACCAGAGTCCTTTGGGCATTGAAAAATGATTTGGAAGAGGGGAGTGCAGTCCGCAGCAGGATTGCTGTGTAATTGTCGAAGCAGTGGAGATATGGCAGTCCGTGTCGGGGGTCTGGGTGAATGTCGCAGAGTGTTCAGGGGTCAGTGGAAGGGGTTGTCCCGGGGCATGAGGCATGGGGCAGAAACCAGGCAGGGCAAGCCATATGGAGGTGATGGATGCTACTGCCTCCTTCCTCACACAGTAGTTACCATCCACATCTCACTCCTCTGATACTTCTTCTGTGTCGGGTGTGTCTGGTGTGTGTGGCGGTGTAATGGCTGCATGACTGTGTGCCACTGACACATCAGGGTGCGAAGGCGATGGGGCTGCATGACTGTGTGCCACTGACACATCAGGGTGCGAAGGCGATGGGGCTGCATGACTGTGTGCCACTGACACATCAGGGGTCGGAGATGTGTGTGTCGAGGTTCCTGCAGCAGTCATCTGGTAAAGGCTCAGTGGCAGCAGTGGCAGCAGTGGCAAGATGAGGATCTGCAAGGCATGGAAGATTGCAGCTACATCTCGTTGGTGTTCAGCAGTGGCAGCCATACTTCCAGCCTGCATCGGATCCATGGTCTCCATTGTCCTCCGCATCTGTGCCAACTCTGTGCTGTCATCGCTGGAGCCTGTCTGCCTAGACAGTTCTTGTCTCCGAGTAATGGAACCAGCGATGTCAGCCAAGGATTGTTGGTGGGCATGGTGCGGACAGTGGGTATCCGTTAGGGACTGTAGGTACTCCCTGATGGGACTCAGGCACCCACGTATGGCATCGAGTTTGGCTGCCATGAGGTTGTAAACCCAGCCGCAGCTGATCTGCCATCTTCTCCTGGCACCCTAACACACGGCGTTTGAAATCCATGTGTTGGTCGTGGGGGTCCTGGGAGGCAGCCGTGGTGGTGTGTGCTTCCTGCTGTGTGGTCTGTGCAGGGTGTGGGCTCACCGCGATGCAGCTGGGCTGCCCTGCTCCTGCAGGTGGGTGAGGAGGCTGCCCACGAGCCGTTGGAGTGTGTCTGGGCAAATGGGCAGGGTGTCCTCTTCATCATCACTGAAGAGATGTGTGGTCTGCTCTGCAGGAGGTGTTGGTTGTCCCTCTGCAATGTAAGGGGAGATGCAGGTTAACAGTGTGTTCCATGTATGTTGACGCATTGTGAATGTTTACATTCAGACTGCATGACGGTGTACATTGTGACTGTTTTGGTGTAGCTGGCTATTTGATGGGAGACAGTGGACATTGCAACTACATGACGGATGTGTGGTTGTACTCGTACATTATCATCTCACAGTGTCATGCATTGCCAGATGTGATTGGCCAGTTTCTATGCACGAGAGGCACCAGTTGTGTCCCCTGTCCTGTGGTGTAGGGGTTGCACTCTGTCCCACATTGTCATCAATGTTGATGTACTGTGATTGCTATGTGTGTGTGCTGCATTGTTGGCGATTTGCCCCTGCAGCTCTGCATTGGCGGACCCTTATCCCTTTGAGTCGGTTTGCATTTGACTTGTGTGCTTTTCGGGGGCTGGGATGTTTGCGACTTGGGTCATTTGTGCTACTGGGGATATTTGGTACTCTTGTGCATTGTTTGTCTGCAGATGTGTTCTTGACGTCATGGCTCGTAGGTGCACGTGGATGTGTCAGAGTGTGACCTGCTCCTTTACGGATGTGGTCCACACTCAGCCACCTCAGTGTCGTCTCGTGCAACATGTCATGTATTGTGACTTCAGCCATGCTGTCTGTCATGCAGTGTCACTTGCATTGTCAGTGTGGCTCACAGAGCCTCTGCTTTTCTGGATTCAGCACATGTGCATGGGTAGGTTGTGGCATTGGTGATATGGAGGGGGGCCCATTTGTGCACATAGTGGACGGGGGCCTACTTGGTGTTTCTATGTGTGCTGCAGTGTGCCAAGGGTATCAGGGACATGTTCCATACTCATAGCGGGTGTGCAGTGTGCTGCACATGATTGTGCATGTGTGCCATTGTGCCCATCTGCCACCGTCCCCCCCAGTCCCTGGTGGTTACTCACCCTGTTGCTGTTGGGTCAGGTCATTTCAGGCTGTGTCCAGGCCCCCAACTCCTTGCACCGTCTCCCCACTGATGACTGTGGCCACCATTTCCTCCAGCTTATCCAGCTCCTCCGGTGGCGCAGGACTCCCACCTCCAGTCGCCTTTGCTGCCTTCATGTTGGCAGCGAGTTTCTGTTTGGTTTGGCTGTGCACTTCATGCCAGCGGCTCTTGAAATCCTCCATTGACCTCCTCGACACTCCGACTGCATTCACTTTGGTGACGATGGACTGCCATATTTCCGTATATGTTGCCAATGACGCAGTGGAGGTAAATGAACAGTTGTTGGTAGTGTTCTATCACCTCCGTGACGGTGATCTGGTCTTCCTGCGGACTGAACCCCGTCTTCCTCTTCCTCTTCTCCTTGCCCTCCCCCGAACAGGGGGTTCCATGCTGGTCCTCCGTGGGGTTTGTGGAGTTCGGTTTGTCCTCTGCACTAGGTCTGGGTGCATCCATGGTGCTACGCAGTTTGGATTTGTTTTGGGGTTTGTTTTTTGTTTGCTTTTATAGTGCATTTTCACGCATGACACGTGGGTATTGCAGGCCTGTCGCAGGTTTTTGCTGATTTTGGTATCGCGCTTTGTGGCGTCGCAACTTTTTGGGCGATCGTGTTTCGCATTTTTTGTTTTTCGCGTTGGTTTTTTATGCGTGCATTTGGCGGGTTGTCATGCTGCTATTGCATGGTGCCGAGGGGTTGGGAATTGGACGTTAGGATGGTGTTATTTTCTCGTGATGGACTGCGATATGCAAGGTTGCGTTAAGCTACATTTGCGATGATTATCACACGTTCTTGTGAATATGCCCCTAAAATTTCTAGAAATATAGCCAGCAAAAGAATAATAGTGGTATTTACAGGACCAGATATACAGTGAGACACACAATAATAGACTAAGTGAAACAGTAATGTATGTAGTTAAAACCTAGAACAATATATTCAGTGTATCTGTAATACCTATGTTTAAGAGAGGGAGATGGATAGACAGTTATATATTTGTACGGTACAAAGCAGAGGAAAGAATAAAAGGACAGTATTTTTTGCATAACAATTTAGAAACTGTAGAGTAAAACTATAGTGAAGCTATGGACACAGTGATGCATCGCTAACATACTCTCTTATGCATACACTCAGAGACCGTGGGAGACATTAATGCATACAATTACACACTCATGAACACATTGATACACTCAATGACTGACTCAGACACTTACTTATATACACACTCAAACACCCTGGCACACATTAACAAATACACTGAGGCAACAGTAATGCACTCACTGACTCATTTATACCCCAACTACAATTGCACACCCTGGGACATACTGATACATACAGTAACACAGCCATGCACACAGCGATGCATACACTCATAACACAGTAATGAATTGAGTGGTATAGTGACATACTCGCTTATACACACACTCAGACAACATGAAAGAGTGATAGATACAGTAAGACACTGACACACTCACTTATACAGACAGTGAGATACTCTGTGACACACTGATACATACACTCAGACATCTGTGGATACACTGATGCAATCATTGACTTAGTCACACACTCTCTAATAAATGCAGTGAGGTATTCTGGGATAGAGTAATACATACAGTGGCACGCCCAAGGACACATTAACGTAGTCACTGACACACTTAGTTATACTTAGCGTATCTATAATACATATATCCAAGAGAGGTAGATGGTTAGAGAGTTATATCTGTGTACTGTGGAAAGCACATCAAAAAAATAAAAAGAAAGTATGTCTTTTATAACTGATTATAAACCCTCAACTAAAGCATAACCAGTTAGTCAGTAAATTAGTAATAAAGTTATTTGTTGTAGATGTTAATTTATTGTTTATTTTTTTTACAGACATCTGATTTTATTTGCGAAACAAGATTTACAATGCTTGCCATGAGAGAAAGATGAAAGAAACAGAGAAAGCATTATGAACTGAAAACTGAGAGAGACAAGCAAAATAAGGAGAATATTCAGAGGAAAGAGTACTAAGCAGTTTCTCAAAAATAAAATGTCCTGAAATGAATAATGTGACTACAGTCTTATCTAAAAATGAAATTTACAAAGCAAGTGGAAAAAAGGAAGGAGTACGTGTTTCTGAAAGTAGGAAATGCTCTAAGAAATCAGGGAGACAGAAACACTTTAATGAGTTAAGAGCTAAAATGTTTCAGACTAGAGTAATGCAAAATTTCCTGAAAAGGATGAAGTATAAGAGGAGAAGTGATGCGTTTAAGCCAAATGAACATATTGAGGGGCATATTATCAAGCCCCTATCGCCACCACAACGTCACTTTTTGTGACGTTGTGGTGGCGATAGGGTCAGCTCCCTATTATCAAGGCAGCGTTAAGCCACTTAACGTGGCTTAAAGCCATGTTAAGTGGCTTAATGCTGCCTTGATAATAGTGCCCCTTTCACGCTAAATTTAGCGTGAAAGGGGGCGTGCAGTGGGTGTTGCGGTGGGCGTTCCACCGCAACACCCATGTGACTCGACGCTGCCACCTATTATCAAGGGTGGCGATAATAGGTGGCACGCTGAACTTAAGACCAGGAAAATCCTGGTCTTAAGATGGCGAAAAGAGGAGAAATGCTTTATTTCTCCTCTTTTGCTTCTCCATGTGACTGCCTTGTGCAGCACACATGGAAAAAGCAAATTGCCATGGTTTGTTTATGTACAGGAAGGTGTCCCTTCCTGTACATAAACAAACCTTTTAAAAATGCCATTTTGTAACTTACATGTATGCTGCATGAAGCAGCACACACGTAAGTTACAAACTGGCATTTTAGGAATTTGTTTATGTGCAGGAAGGGACACCTTCCTGTACATAAACAAACCTCCCTGCTTCGCAGAAACCCTTGCACTCTGGTGCAAGGGTGCCTGCGTTGGCACTAAGTTGTAAAACTTAGCGCCATCGCAGGGAAACGCTGAGGCTGCACCATATCCTTGATAATATGGTGCAGCCTCGCGTTTCCAAAGTGGCGGAGAGAGGCGTTAAGCCAAGAAGGCTAACACCTCTCTCCGCCACTTCCTTGCTAATATGCCCCTGAGAGTGTTTTTGAAAAAGCATTTATATTAATATTGAATAGAATGAGGACACTAGACAAAACAGTGTTGTGTATGCAGAAAAGAATTGTTAGACAAAGGCTTATTAATAGAAGAAATTTTGGCAACGTTTTTAAAGGTGAATGGAAGCATACCTCTAGTACAGAACCTTATTTTAACAAAGAAAGCTGTTTGTAAGAGAACACACTAGTGCATGCAGTTGATTTAACTGGTTGTGGTTATGAAGTAAAAGATGGTACTCCTGTTGCAAAAGAGTAGATGGTTCCTAGGAATGTAGAGGAAGTGGTAGCTGGAGGGGCAAGGAAGGCGTACACAGGCCACAGTATACAAATAGAACTGTAGTACTTTTTGCAGTATTAGTCACGAGTCATTTAATTTAATAAATATTTTTATACGCGACTTTCCATCCAGAAATCTAAAAACAAAAAATTGCAATTTTGCAAGGATTAGGTCCATGCAAAGTGAAAAAATATAGTAATTTAGAGGGACCTTCACTGGAATGTCATTCGAGGAAAGTTTGCAGAAACACCTATCATCATTTCAGGATGTTAGCCGTTCACCACTCCAAAATACGAACTTTGGTTAGAAGACTTTACTATGTAAAATCGCCTGTCTTATGTTTAGGAGAGATGAATAGAGCTTTAATGTATGATATACTAGCAGAGGTAAAAAAAAGTTTGTGAAGATATTCAGTTTCAGCTGTTTGGTCCAGAAGAGGAGTCTGGGGAAAATGCAGAGTTGGCTACTGGAGTTGTGGAGGAACAGGATACAGAAATTAGTACTGAGAACTTGGCACAACAGATTGCAAAGTTTAACACAGTTTGCTCAGAGAAACCAAACTGTGTTTGTATTTGTTGTCGACGCACTCACTACAAAACGCAAACTCGCAATGTAGGCGTATACTCTATAACTGAAAAAGAGAACAATGATAAGTGACAAGAATTTGGTACATATTTATTTGTTAAAGAAAGATTTTATTTGTCCACACAGCATATTATATGTAAGTACTGTTTTGATAAGTTAGAGAATAATAAAATGTCAGCTAAAGCCATATATAATATGTTAGAATTTGTGTCTGTTCTAGTAGAGCTTAAGTTATTAACCCCTTCAGTGTTCATGATGGAATGGTTCCGTCATGACCAGCAGTGCTCATGTGCTCATGGCGGAACCATTCCGTCATGTGCACATGAGCACTTAATCCCTCTGCTGCAAACAGCAGTGGGATTTCTACCTTTTGTTTGGCCTCTGGAGGTAGGGAAAAGCTTCCCCAACGTCCCGTGGCCTTTTTTTTATTTTCAATGTAATGACGATCATGCGCACGGCACGCTGACGTAATTACATTGAAAATTAATCTGAAACTTAGTTTCAGTTTCACTGTTTCGGTGCTCATGGGGCTATTTCAGTACCCCGAGCACCGAGACACACAGGAGAGGTATCAGTGGCAAGGAGTGGGGACTGCCCAGAATGATCTTGCCAATGCCCCTACCCCCCAAAAAATGCCACAGTTTTTCTTCCTCCCTAGGAGACAGATGGAGCAATAGCCCCTGATCTGCCACCCCAGGGGGACAGAACGCCCACTAGGCACCGGGGATTATTAATTGTTTTTTTATATGTAGGGGAGGGGACTGCCCAGAATGGGCATTCCAATGCCCCTACCCCCAAAAAAAATTGCCACAGCTTTTATGCCCCTTTGGGAGGCAGATGGGAGCCATAGGCCCTTATCTGCCCCCCCCCGGCGGGGCAGAAGCCCACTATGCACCAGGAATTATGCTTTATCTTTATATACTTAGGGGTGGGGGCTGCCCAGAATTGGCACGCCAATGCCCCCACTCCCCAAAAAAATGGCCACAGTCTTTCTGCCCATCTTGGGGGCATATCAGGTCAATGGCCCCTGATCTGCCCCTCCCACAGGGCAGCAGAAATCCCACTAGGTGCTGACCTTTTTTTTGCAATGTGTGTAGCTGTGGATTTTGGGCCCTAGCGCAGTCAGCACCTAGGGAAACCCAGCATTCCACCAAGTCTTCCGATAAAAATGGTACCTCAATTGTATGGTTAGGCCTAGAACCCGTGACAGCAAATGGTCCAAAACGTACTGTGGAGACTTCAAAATTATCAATCATAAAAAGACTTGGTTTTGCGGGGTGGGCACATGTGTTTTTGGTCCAGGGTTGGCGGCCATCTAGGGAAACCTCCAATCCCAGATATTTTTGAAAACTAGACACCCGGGGGAGACCAGGGAGGTGTGACTTGCGTGGATCCCCCAAAGTTTTCCTACCCAGAATCCCCTGCAAACCTCAAATTTATCTAAAAAAATCAAATTTTTCTCACATTTCTGCCTGCGATCACCGTGCTTTTGCAATAAAAATGGTACCTCACTTGTGTGGGTGGGCCAAGTACCCGTGACAGGGAAGGGCCTAAAACATATTGTGGAGACATCAGAATTATCTATCACAAAATTGGTTTTGGAAGTGGGGCACCTGCGTTTTTGGTCCCGTGCTAGGCGGCCATCTAGGGAAACCTACCAAACCCAGACATTTCTGAAAACAAGACACCCGGGGGAGTTCAGGGAGGTGTGGCTACCGTGGATCCCCCAATGTTTTCTTACCCAGAATCCCCTGTAAACCTCAAATTTGTAGGATCACCACACAAGCACAAATATCCTACCACCCAGCGTTCCCCTCGGTCGCCCGAGTAAAATGATACCTCACTTGTTTGGGTGGGCCAAGGGCCTGCGACTGGGAAGAGCCAAAAACATAGGGATTGAGGTGATAGAATAGCGAACTCTAAGTGCTATATTTTAAAAAAATATTTTTTAGGTAATTCTGCATTGAACACCCACACAAGTGAGGTATCATTTTTTATTGAGAGACCAAGGGGAACACTGTGTGGTAGGACATTTGTGCCGGCATGGTGATCCCACACAGCAATTTAAGGAAAATTTGATTTTTGAGCTAAATTGTAGGTTTGCAGGATATTCTGGGTAGGAAAATGTTGGGGGATCCAAGCAAGCCAGACATCCCTGGACTCCTCCGGGTGTCTAGTTTTCAGATATGTGTGGGTTTGGTAGGTTTCCTTAGATGGCCGCCGAGCCCGGGACCAAAAACGCATGTGCCCCCCTAACAAAATCATGTTCTTTTGTGATAGATAATTTTGAAGTCTCCACAATAAGTTTTGGGCCCTTGCCTGTAGCGGGTAATTGGCCCACCCACACAAGTGAGGTACCATTTTTATCAGGAGACTGAAGGAATGCTGGGTAGTAGGAAATTTGCTTCATCCCATTGATCCCACAACTTTCCCACACAGAAATATGAGAAAATGTGATTTTTTCCAGATAAATTTGAGGTTTGCAGGGGATTCTGAGTAGGAAAACTTTGGGTGATCCACACAAGTCACACCTCCCTGGACTTCCCCAGGTGTCTAGTTTTCAGAAATGTCATAGAATTGGTAGGTTTCCCTAGATGGCCACCGAGCCCGGGACCAAAAACGCATATGCCCCCATTGCAAAACCATGTCATTTTGTGATAGATAATTTTGATGTCTCCACAATACGTTTTGGGCCCTTGCCTGTCAAGGGCACTTGGCCCACCCACAAAAGTAAGGTACCATTTTTATCGGGAGACCTGGGGGAATGCTGATTGGTAGGAAATTTGTATCAGCCCTGGTGATCCCACAACTTTCCCACACTGGAATGTGAGAAAAATGTGATTTTTTAGATGAGTTTGAGGTTTGCAGGGGATTCTGGGTAGGAAAACTTTGGGGGATCCACGCAAGTCACACCTCCCTGGACTCCCCCATGTGTCTAGTTTTCAGAAATGTTTGGGATTGGAGGTTTTTCTAGATGTCCGCCGAGCCCGGGACCAAAAACATATGTGCCCCCCTTGCAAAACCAGGTCGTTTTAGGATAGATAATTTTGATGTCTCCACAATACGTTTTGGGCCCTTGCCTGTCGCGGATACTTGGCCCACCCTGACAAGTGAGGTACCATTTTTATCAGGAGACTGGGGGGAACGCTGGGTGGTAGGAAATTTGTGTCTGCCCAGTGATCCCACAACTTTCCCACACAGAAATGTGAGAATAATGTGATTTTTTTCATGATTATTTTGAGGTTTGCAGGGGATTCTGGGTAGGAAAACTTTGGGAGATCCATGCAAGTCACACCTCCATGGACTCCCGTGGGTGTCTAGTTTTCAGAAATGTCTGGCATTGGTAGGTTTCCCTAGATGGCCGCTGAGCCCAGGATCAAAAACACAGGCGACTCCCTCGCAAAACAAGGTCTTTTTGTAATCGATAATTTTGAAGTCTCCACAGTACGTTTTGGGATGTTTCCAGTCGTGGGCACTAGGCCTACCCACACAAGTGAGATACAATTTTTATTAGGAGACTTGGGAGAATGCTGGGTGTGTGGAAGCTTGTAGATCCACGCAGAATCCATAACTTTCCATCACAGAAATATGAGGAAAATTTGTTTTTTAGACAAAGTGTGAGGTTTGAAAGGAATTCTGGGTAACAGGATCTGGTGCGAACCACACAAGTCACCCCATCCTGGATTCCCCTGTGTGTCTAGTTTTCAAAAATGTATAGATTTGCTAGGTTTCCCTAGGTGTCGGCTGAGCTAGGGTTCAAAATCCACAGCTAGGCACATTGCAAAAAAAGGGTCAGTTTTCACTGGAAAAATGTGATGTGTCTATGTTGTGTTTTGGGCCATTTCCTGTCACGGGCATTAGGCCTACCCACACAAGTGAGGTACCATTTTTATTGGGAGACTTTAGGAAATGCTGGGTGGGTGGAAGTTTGTGGATCCATGCAGATTCCAGAACTTTCCATCACAGAAATTTGAGGAAAATGTGTTGTTTTGTTTACAAAGTTTGAGGTTTGCAAGGGATTCTGGGAAACAGAACCGGGTGAGAGCCACACAAGTCACCCCATCCTGGATTCCCCTTGATGTCTAGTTTTAAAAAATTAATAGGTTTGCTAGGTTTTCTTAGGTGCCAGCTGAGCTAGGGTCCAACATCCACAACTAGACACATTGCAAAAAAAGGGTCAGTTTTCACTGGAAAAATGTGATGTGTCCACGTTGCGTTTTGGTACGTTTCCTGTCACGGGCACTAGGCCTACCCACACAAGTGAGGTACCATTTTTATTGGGAGACTTTGTGGAATGGTAGGTGGGTGGAAGTTTGTGGATCCACACAGATTCCAGAACTTTCTATCACAGAAATTTGAGGAAAATGTTTTTTTTGATGTGGTTTGAGGTTTGCAAGGGATTCTGGGTAACAGAACCTGGTGAGAGCCACACAAGTCAATCAATCAATCAATCAATCAATCATGTCACTTATAAAGCGCACTACATACCCGCAAGGGTCTCAAGGCGCTGGGGGAAGAGGGGGGTGGTGCTGCTACTGATCGAAGAGCCAGGTCTTGAGGAGTCTTCTGAAGGCCAGTAGGTCTTGGGTCTGTCGGAGGTTGGTGGGGAGGGTGTTCCAGGTCTTGGCGGCGAGGTGGGAGAAGGATCTGCCGCCGGCGGTCGTTTTCCAGATGCGGGGGACTGTGGCGAGGGCGAGGCTGGTCGAGCGGAGCTGGCGGGTGGGGGTGTAGAAGCTGAGTCGTCTGTTGAGGTAGGCTGGTCCGGAGTTGTGGAGTGCTTTGTGTGCGTGGGTGAGGAGCTTGAAGGTTATCCTCTTGTTGACAGGGATACCCAATCCGGACAAGTCACCCAATCCTGGATTTCCCTGGGTGTCTAGTTGTAAAAAATGTATAGATTTGCTAAGTTTCCCTAGGTGCCGGCTGAGCTAGGGTCCAAAATCCACCGCTAGGCACATTGCAAAAAAAAGGGTCAGATTTCACTGGAAAAATGTGATGTGTCCACGTTGCATGTTGGGCCATTTCCTGTCGCAGGCACTAGGCTTACCCACACAAGTATGGTACCATTTTTATTGGGAGACTTAGAGGAACATAGAATAGTAGAACAAGTGTTATTACCAATTGACTTTCTTTGCATTTCTGCCTACCAAATGTAAGACAATGTTTGAAAAAGAAGTCATTTTGAAAAACGTCCTCTAATTCACATGCTTGTATGGGTACCCGCAATTTCCGAGATGTGCAAATAACCACTGTTTCTAAAATGTACATTTTGTTCCCATTTCGGAAATATATAGGTTTCCTTGGCACCTATTTTTCACTCTTTATATTTTACCAAATGAATTGCTATATACCCGATACACAATGAAAAACCATTGCAAGAAGCAGCTCAGTTATTGGCTCTGGGTACCTCGGGTTCTTGGTGATCCTACAAGTCCTATATATCCCCGCAACCAAAAGGGTTTAGCAGACGTAAGGGTATATTGCTTTTAAAAATCTGCCATACTTTTACAGGTGAAAATGTTGGCACAAATGGCTGTTTTTTCCAATTCAATTTCAATATTATTGTATTTCAATTGTTGGTTTCTATAGGAAAACCTTGAATGATCTACACAAATGACCCCTTGCTGAATTCAGACTTGTATCTACTTTTCGGAAATGTATAGGTTTGCATGATCCATTATTTCTTTTACACTTATTTCTACCACTAACTGGAAGGAGGTTGAAAGTACAAAAAATAGGAAAAATAGGCTATGCCCCAGTAAAATGCCAAAAGGGTGTAGAAATTGTTGGTTTTCTGACAAAAGTCTGCCTGTTCCTGAAAACTGGAAAGATGGTGATTTTAGCACCAGAAATCTTTTGTTGATACCTTTTGCAGGGGAAAAAACAGACGCTTTTTTCTGCAGCACTTTTTTCCCAATTTCTTGATTTCCTCCAAGGGAATCCACAAAGCCTGGGTACCTTTAGAATACTCAAGATGTTGGAAGAAAAGGACGCAAATATGGCATGGATACCTTATGTGGACAAGAAGTTACAGGGCCCTAAGTGCGAACAACCCCAAATAGCCAAAAGTAGGCTTAGCACAGTGGGGGGAAAGGCCTAGCAGCGAAGGGGTTAATTGACTATAAATTAATTCTAATTCAGTGTATACAGCCATTCCAAGCCATAGGTTGTATGGAGCCAAAGACAGGAGAATCACCTACATCTGAGCTCCAGGAAGGACTAAAAGGAAGAGTTTTGCACTTACCTTTAGATTTTAAACACAATATCGAAACTATAGGACCATAGCAACATTATACCTAGCAAAAAATAAAGTTTACTATACAAATGTTGATGTTGCTGAAAATGTAACTTGTTTAGAGGGTGAGACATTAGAATCAAACGGACGGATTGAAAAAGTTTATAAATCCAGAATAGAACAAATGTATGAACACTACCGCATCCATCCCCTGCATTTTAAAGAAATCATTGGTGATGTTATTGAGCTGTTTCAAATGAAACAAGTAAAAGGAGCTTCCTTGAGTGTATGGGAAAAAGATTTAGAGGCTCTCTGTTTTCCCCAACTGTTTCCCACCGAGGCCACTATGATGACCGTCCTGTACAGATACCAGTAGCTGAATACCACTCAACATGACTATATAACTTATAGGATCCAAGATTTGATCAGTGCATTCCATTAAGTATTCCATCTTCTGTTTGAGAGCGACTTGTTTGGACTTTCACATGCTGTGAATCATAAACTGACGACAGGTGTTTATCTTCAAAATCTCTCTGCAAGGGAATTTGTTGATAAAGTTCAAGGTAAAGATGAAAACTTAGAATACAACTTAATTAATTTGATGAGGTTCCAACGTGGCATCAACAGTATGTTCAAAAACCTCTGTGCGCCAACTTGGCTTAGTACACTTAGGGCCTCATTACAATACCAGTCGAAAAGCATTCCGACCGACTCCTTGTCAGAATCCTTTTTGACCGACTCTGGTTCGGGGAGTCCGACCGACCGATTAAAATGTTTCCGAACACCGTTCGGTCAGACTCCAATTGACTTCAATGGGAGCCTGTGTTCCGACTGACAACACAGGCTCCCATTGAAGAAAGGGGTGGTTGCTGAAAACCTTGCACCCTGTGGCGGGCACCCCATGGTGCCTACCACATTGGGCATGTTTGTAAAGAGGGGACCCATGGGTACCCCCACGGGCCCCAACTGGAGGCTTCCTGGTGAAGGGGGGCCTGCTACGGGCCCCCAAATTCGGTTTCCGACAGCCGTTCAGTGTCGGACAAACCGAGTCGGAAAGGCTGTCTGAATCTGACATCGTAATACGTCGGTCTGAAGCACGGTCCGTAGACCTGTACGATTTGGCTCCGACTGACTCGGAGTCTCTGAATGCCAGTCGGAACTGAGTCGGAGAGACGAACGGTTACCTACCATCGTAATCGGTCTGTCGGAAATGTTTCCGAGTCGGTCAGAAACATGGGTTCCGACTCAGATTCGGAAAATTCGAATGATGTTTGGAGCCTTTCCGACCGACATTGTAATGAAGCCCTTAGTTGTGCTGAATATGCATGGGATGACCTGCTTACATTTTTAAGAGGCAAACTCAAACATTGAGAACATCAACTTAAAGACAGCAGGAGAAATTTGCTCTGTAGATCCTGCTAATGTTTGCAGATATTTTACCACAGGTTCAAAGCCCTGCTAGCTTTCATCTGCAACAAAACTAGTCCTCCTCTTGGTGAAGTAACATGTTTCTTCTGGCATAAAGAGTACCAAGCAAGAGGTGCTCCTCATATTCTCATGCTGTTATGGATAAAAGATGCAGAACAGACAGTAATGACTGCGCTGTTTTTCATAGAACAGTAAGTGACACGCCATCCCAAAAGATACTACTGACAAAGGCCTGAAAAAACAAGTTCTGTATTTCCAAACACATAGATGTGGAAAGTACCTTCGTTGAAAACACAGAAGCAAAGAAAGATTTTACAAAAGATGCCGTTTTTTGCTTTCCACAACCGGTTATTTCACAAGGAAGAGGCGACCGCTTTTTGTCAGCAGTGAGACATACAGTAATACAAAAATCACAGAAAAAGATGCACAACCTGAGAAAAACAGAGGCTTCAAAGCTAATTAATGATAATAACGCTGTTATTCTCAAAATGTGGAATGCAAATATGGACAGTCAGTTGGTTGCAGAAAACTCCATTGCTATGTCTTGTTATGTGACTTCCTACATTACAAAACCAGAGAAGACTGAAATGAGAGAGCTGTGGCAGGAGATTTCTGCAGAAAGAGTTGTACAGCTTTAGTTTAAAAAATGCTATCCCATAGTGAGATGGGTTCATATAAATTGTGTGACATGTTGCGCTTGGCCAGTTTATTCTTGAAGTCTAGGGAATTGTTTGGGTAACTCTAGGCCTAGCAAGCATGTGAAATAGAGTGTTAAAGTCTTTCCCAGAAATTCAGGGGCAGATTTACAAGCCCCTTGCAACACTTTTGCGCCGCTGTTGCGTCACTTTTGTGACTCAGCGGCGACGTTAAAAATGCGGCCAATTTTCAACGTAACGCATCTAGTGAGATGCGTCACGTTGTGAAGCCCTGCGTCACATTATACCTGCATCAGGGATAATGTATGCAGGGTGGGCGTTCCCACGCAGGAAAGCCTCGTAAAAGTGACGCAGTGAAATCTACAAGATTTCACTGCGTCACTTCTAGGACGCCACTGCGTCAAAACCTTACACCTGCTTGAAGAGGCATAAGGAGTGTCGCAGTGTAGTGGGAATAGGCCTCAAAATGCATTGCTGGAGTTGCGTTGTACTTGCGACATAACTCCAGCAATGCGTGACTTTTGCCCCAACAGATGCATCAGAATTTCTGATGCATCTGTCAATCCTTGCGCCATGGTGCGCCGTATTGTAACTACGGGGCATCCATGGTGGCTCAAGGGCTTCTCAGGGTGTCGCAGGGAAAGTGACGCATCTCTACAGATGTATCACTTTCTTGTAAATCTGCCCATCAGTGTCTAGTGGAGTTCGACCAGTAAAGTACTGACATTGTAAAATCCAACATATTGAATACATACTATCCAAAAAGAAGTGTACATCTATAAAATATGTGCTTATATGAAGTTCTTTAACATTACAGGTACAAACGCAATTTAACAGAAACATAGAAGAAGGCAAATTTGCAGTACTTGGATGTGATGGTTGTTTAGTGAAACATACAAAGGGAAATGTAATAAACCACAGGAAACTTACTTGCCAAACTTCAGAGAAAAGAGAATATTTCTATTTGGCACTTCTTCAACTTTTCAAACCTTGGCATGCTGAATCAGAATTACATGGAGGATATTACTGCTATGAAGATTCATTTAATGCTGTGATAGACAGTATTGAGTGTTTAACCTTTCAAATGTGTATGCAATTGTTAACTGATGAGATTCAGCAAGAAGAAACAATTACTGCGGAGGTAGCTAAAGACAGTTCACAGAGCAGTCAAACTTCTCCACCACTCAGCCAAGATCCTCTTGGACCACCTATTATTGAAAATGAAGCTGCAATAGCTATGAATGAGGTGGAAAGTGCCATGGAAAAAGCTAGGTAAGAAACTAAACACCCGGAGCAGTTAGTTGCACAACTCAACAACGAACAGAAGGACCTTTATATGGAAGTAAAAGAGAAAATAGAACATGGATTTCTCCACAAGATGAAAGAATGCTATTTTTCATCCTTTAAATCAATTCTATTATATATCAGTGATCATGCTGGCATGGGGACAAGCTTTTTGATTAAAATTCTCACCACTTACCTGCAGAACACAGCACATTCAAATTTGTTGTGTATAGTTACGGCACCAACTGGATTAGCTGCACACAATATTGAAAGAATTACTCTACATTGACTATTAATGCTACCTGTAGAACATGATAAACTGGAACACCAGAAGTTATCTGGTGAAGCATGTCATGAAGTAGCAGAAGTGTTGAAGCAAATGACGCTTTTAATCATTGATGAGGTAAGCATAGATTCAAATTTAAGAATATGCCTCCCAATTCCGCAGCCTGTCACCCCGCATGTTGTTACAACGCGGTCGTTAACACGACTGTGTTGCAACAACGCATACCATTACCCCGCAAGTCGTAACAACGACTTGCGGAGGGGGGCGCTGGATGTTGGAATAGTATAATTTACTATTCCAACTCCAGTCTGTGCGGACAGTAGGGAAGGTGTTGGATTTTAAATCCAACACCTTCTTCCCCCCTTCGCAAGTCATTGTTACGATTTGCGGGGTAATGGTATGCGTTGTTACAACGCGGTTGTGGTAACGACTGCGTTGTAACAACATGCGGGGTGACGGTTTAGTGGTGAAGGTTGTTCACCCAAATTTAATGCTTGCCTTTGTTCACTTAAGAATGCAACAGATTTTAAAAACAGAGTACGAAGTTCTCTTCGGAGGAAAGCATTTATTTGTGTTTGGTGAGTTACTGCAACTAACCCCTGTGAAAGTAGAGCCTGTTTTCAAGACACTTCTGCATGAACAAACATAATTCATTAGGGGGTATTGGAAATGTAAACATTTGGCTGAATTTCCAGTACAAGGAACCACTGAAGAATATGTGTCAAGCGTCTGATGAGATATATAGAAATGTTCTGAAGGATGTTAGAGTTAGACTTCTGACAATGGAAGGTAAGAGTTTCTTAGAAACCCGACTTATCAAAAAACTATTTACGTCTAAGAAAACAGCAGCGCAGCTAATGTTCAATTTGATTGAAGAAGGAAAATCAATAGTTTGTTTAACACCTGCACTTCAAGAGTGCAACAATTTTAATGAAGATTTGCTCAAACTGGAGAAGAAAGAAATTTTGGAGATTACAACTATTGATAAAATAGAACACCAGGGAGTAACAATAGTGCTGAATGAGAAACTTCAAGGAAAACTGGATTCATTAGCGAAATCTGTATCTAAGACTGCTGGATTAGAAAAGTGTTTACGTGTGTGTAAAAACTGTAGAGTCATTTTGCGGGGTACTTTAAATGTTGAGGAAGGATTAGTAAATGGTGCAATGGGTTAAGTTATTAATTTAATTAATTTTCCAAATAGAAATGAGGTTGAATGCCTGCCAGTACAATTTAATCAGATTGATGGTGTAAAACATATTGGCTGATGTATTGCACGTTTTTTGCTTGTGAAAGGCTTATCTGTCCGGCGTTAACAGTTCACCTTCTCTATAGCGTATGCTGTCACTATTGTTAAATCACAAGGTTTAAGTGTAGATGCAGCTTTTATTAATATTGGAATATTGGAAGTACTGTATTTATAGAAAGTATGTCATATGTAGCATTGTCGTGAGTTAGAACAATGTCGAGTTTGTTTTTGGTTGATTTTGATGTAAAGAAAGTTAGTGCTGATACTAGTTGTGTTAGAGATTTTCCCATAGAGGCTATAGAAGGTGCTCCAGAAGCTAAAAATGAGAGCACATTTTTTGTAAATGCATACTATGTTTCTCAGTCATATGAGAAATAAGTCTGACATTCTCAGTAAAACATGTACTTCCAACAGGAGCAGTCTGACTGTTGATTTCCGTGTGTTCTACTGCAGCCTCCCGGAGTGTTCTAAAGAACAACTAGAGCACTAACAGTCTTATTTATGGCAAAAATATGGCACACCTGAAGCCATCTTGAGTGAATCAAACTGGTAAAACTTAAACATTTAAATTAGAAATGAACAAAATGAGGGGTTTCATTTTGTCATAGAAATAATGGTTAGTGCTGTAGAAAGAAAAATGAGGACAAGTTTTAAGTGAGTTCTCAAATATACTCTTCTATTTCATTAAAACATTCTGACACGTAAACTGAAACATTCCCTTTCAACACCAGCAGCAGACTGCCAGTTAACTCCCTTGTGATCAGCAGTTTACTACAGTGTTCTGATGAGCAACTAGAGTGCTAACATTCTGAATCTATTGCAAAGGTGTGGCATATCTGACCACATCTTGATGGAGTAGAAGTGGAAAACTGAAAGCATTTTCTACTGAGGATACTGCAGTAATTGAGCAGGTTAAGGAGCTTCATAACAAACACATCTCCCAAGATGGCCACCAGAGAGAAAAGGGCCCAATTGTAGCACAAATATCACCCAAATGTAGCCCACGTATAGCCCAATGTCAGAAGTATGCAAAACACCCACACATATTGGGCTTCTTTATAAAAGTGCATGAAAGGGTTAACACAAACTAACCATTCAGGAATGGAGTGACAAAAGAAAACAATGAAAGATATGTTTTTATTTCCTGCCTTTCACTCTATCAGAGGGTGCAAAGTTGAAAATGCTGCCATTAATGGTTGCTATGTGTGAGCGTGTTGGGCCATTCTTATGCTTAGTTACTTTTTTATTTCCTGACAGTACTATATCTATTTGATAAGACCAAAATGTAATATTTGATCAATAAACTCAACTTTCAGGTATGTGAATTACATTTAATTTGGAGAAAAATATGATTGAAAAGGTATATGTGTATGTGAGAATGTTATAAGAGAGTATCAAGTATTTTTGAGAAACTATTGGAACTATGTGAGGTAATGTATGAGTGGTTTTGTGAGTGGCTTTGTATGTTTAATAACAGGTAAGTAAGACACTTTATGAGTGTATGATAATGTGACAGTTTGTTTGATTTGCAGACTAGTTGTGTGAGAAGTTGGTTCACAATCCGTTGCTTTGAATTAGCATGTTGTACATTTGCTGTTTACTACATGGTGCAATTGGTATTAAAAACTGTAGATTAAGAGTTAAACCTTTAGTTAGCAAGGCATTAGAAGATGTGGAAATATTTTCATGTGTATATATGATGTGCTGTTCTCAAAGAGCGTTTTTCTTTGAATTCTGGGTGTTGTAGTTCTTTTACACTGCTTTTTCAAACAGCTGCCGAAGCACATATGCATTCAGTAACTTACCCAGAAACTACACGTTCATGCAGCAGATTCAAACAAAGTTATAGTCATATCTATATTGCTCTCTTTTTCATAACACAGGCACTGAGGTATTTGTTTATAGCCACTGACATAGATATTTAGAGAGTCATAGAGATACTAAAATAGACAGTCAAGTACCAGCACATTTACTTAAACGTCTCATGGCACTGCTACAGGTGTACTCCTACAATTTCTCAGATATGTTGGCAAGTACTGACACAGCCTTCTCATTCATGTAGAGAAATACTCTTTCAATCATGGATGATTCTTGGTAGTACAGGTCATGTGTGTGCACGTTTATTTGTAACTTGATTTGCATATAAAAGCTGTTTGTCAAGTCTTGAATCCAAGTCTCAATATACACAAGTGGCATTGTGAGAGATGCGGTGGGTGTGCTATTAGGCATGCTGTTTTGTGCTTAAAAGATGAGAGATGTTCTTTTCAGTTAACAAAGTTACTAGTGCACATGCATGCCCCTATGTCAAGCACTACATTGAGTATGCCATCCCTAAAGCAACTGACATACATGTTCAGAAAAACATAAAGTCTCTGTTTCAGCTATTGAGGCAACTACAGAAGCACGCATAGATTCAGTAACTCACCAGAAACTATTAATACATGCAGCAGACTCAAATGTAGTTGTTGTCACACCTACGTAGCTCTGTATTGCCTAACACAGGCACTGAACTATTTCTACAGCCACTTACATACACATTTAGACAGCCATATAGATATTATATCAGGAAGTTACATACCAGCACATTTACTTAAATATCTCATGGCACTGATAGAGGTGTACTTCTACACTCTCTCAGATGTGTAGGCAAGTACTGACACAATCTTCTCAACCATGCAGAGAAATAGTATTTCAAAAGGGGTGATGGCTACTAGTTCAGACCCTGTCTGTGCACTGTCGCTGCAAGCTCCACTGACATGTTATTGGTGTCTCTGAAGTGCCAAACCCACGTTTTAGTACACATAACATACTTTTAAGATATGCTGTACATATGCCATATAGGATTCTGTTTTGTGCTTAGGGGATTGACAGATGTCTTTTTGAGTTGAATAAGTTGCTTGAGCACTTGGAGGCCCCTATGCGAAGTACTACATAGAGTATGCACCCCTAAAGTAACTATTCACAAAAGCATACACCCACTCTGCAACCAAATCAGACAGATACAGAAGCACGTATATATTCAGTCACTTACTAAAAACGTTTTATGCATGCAACAGACTCAAAGGTAGTTGCAGTCACACATTTACTTAAACATTTTATGACACTCATACAGGTGTACTGCTACACTCACATATGTAGGAAAGTACTGACACAACCTTCTGAACCATGCAGAGAAATAGTTCATGAATCATGGGTGATGGCTGCTAGTGCAGACCCTGTCTGTGTATTCTTACTCCAAGATTCACTTGGCATGTTATAGGTCTTTCTCAAGTATCAAACCCATGTTTTTGTACACATAATACACTTCTAAGTTATGCTGTAGGTATGTAATAAAGGATGATGTTTTGTGGTTAAGAGATTGTGAGATGCCCATTTGAGTTGAATAAGTTACTTGTGCACTTGCAGCCCTCTATGCCAAGTACTACATAGAGTGTGCCACCCCTATATCAATTGACATAGATGTTCACAAAAGCATAGAGCCTCTCTTTCAGTTACAGAGACAGAAGCACTTATACATTCAGTCACAACCTTCTCAACCATGTACAGAATAGACCTTCAAACATGGGTGATGGTTACTAGTGCAGACCCTGTCTGTGCTTTCTCATTGCAAGCTTCACTTGGCATGTTATAGGTCTTTCTCAAGGGTCAAATCTACTAAACAACTCATGCACCCAGTCACTGACCCACTCAGACACTCATGCACCCTCTTAGACACCTACTCAAACAGTCAGAGACTCACTCAGACAGTGATGCACCCACTCACACACTTATGCAGGTAGTCCCAGACACACACACACACAACCCAGTCACACACCCATTGAGACACTCAGGCACTCAGTCACACACCCACAGAGGCACTCTTGCACTCGCTCATGTTCAAAAGTTACAGGTAGGAAATAGAATTTAAAAACCTTAGAAATTCACTGAAACAACCAAAGGTTATAGGGACGTTATAGTTAGGTTCAGATTTTACTCGTACAAAACCATTAAAATTCAGCAGTTATAGTTACCTGAGCTAACTATAACTTACTTCCCCACAATGCACTGCTTATGACCTCACATATTACATCACTGATGACATGGTCAGTGACATCACTGATATCATCTCGTCGATGATATCTCAAATTATATCACTGATGACATCACTGATGATATCATCCAGAGAACCACTTACACACCCACTCAAACCCCCATACAACAGGAAGAAAGAGGCAAAATAAAGGTCAGAATATATCAGAAAGAGTCAGAATCAAGTTGAGAAACGAGCAGAAAGAGGCAGAATAAAGTTCAAAAACAAGCAGAAAGAGCCAGAAAAAAGGTCAGCAACGAGCTGAGAAACGCAAAATAAAGGTGAGAAATGAGCAGAAAGAGGCAGAATAAACGTCAGAAACAAGCAGAAAAAGGCAAAATAAAGGTCAGCAATGAGCAGAGAGAGGCAGAATAAAGGTGAGAAATGAGGAGAAAGAGGCAAAATAAAGGTGAGATACGAGCAGAAAGTGGCAGAAAAGAAGGTCTGATAAGAGCAGAAAGAGGCAGAATAAAGGTCAGCAATGAGCAGAAAGAGGCAAAATAAAGATGAGAAATTAGCAGAAAGAGGCATAATAAAGGCAAGATAGGAGCAGAAAGAGGCAGAATAAAGGTCAGCAATGAGCAGAAAGAGGCAAACTAAAGGTAAGAAACGAGCAGAAAGAGGCAGAATAAAGGTCAGCAATGAGCAGAAAGAGGAAGAATAGAGGTCAGCAATGAGCAAAAAGACGCGAACTAAAGGTGAGAAACGAGCATAAAGTGGCAGAATAAAGGTCAGCAACAAGCAGAAAGAGGCAAAATAAAGGTTAGCAACCAGCAGAAAGAGGCAAAACAGAGGTCAGAAACGAGCAGTAAGAGGCAAAATAGAGGTCGAAAATGAGCAGCAAGAGGTAGAATAAAGGTCAGAAACTAGCAGAAAGAGGGAGAATAATGGTCAGAAATGAGCAGAAAGGCAGAATAAAGGTCAGAAACGAGCAGCAAGAGGCAGAATAAAGGTCAGAAACTATCAGAAAGAGCAAGAATAAAGGTCAGAAGGGAGCAGAAAGATGCAGAATAAAGTAAAGAAATGACAGAAAGAGGTAAAATAGAGGTCGGAAACCTGCAGCAGGAGACAGAGTAAAGGTCAGAAAAGAGCAGCAAGAGGGAAAATAAAGGTCAGAAATTAGCAGAAAGAGGCAAAATAACAGGCAGAAAGAGCAGAAAGAGGCAAAATAGAGGACAGGAGCTAGCAAAGAAAAGGCAGAAAATCAGCAGCGGAGGCACAAAACCGAAGGCAGCAGAGGGTAGTGGACTGCGGGCAAGTTGGACAGGAGGACTGTCATAGGGATAGCTGGCACAAGGACCTGTTACTGTGTGCCCCTACTTTTTTAACATGCACCCACTGACAGACCTACTTATACACTCACACACCCACTCGCAGACCCATTCATACACTCATATACCCACTCACAGACCCATTCAGAGACTCACACACCCACTGACAGACACACTCATATACTTATGCACCTGTTTCATAGATCTTTTCAAGCACTCATGCACCTACTCACAGACCCATTGAGAGACTCACACATATACTTACATACCCACTCAGATTCAACCACCCCCACTCACACACTCATGCACCCACTAACAGACCTACTCAGAGACACACACACTCACTCACAGACCCATTTAGACACTCATGCACCCACTCACAGATCTACTCAGACACTAATGCACCCACTCACAGATCCACTCAGAGACTCTTGCACACTCTCACCGACCCACTCAGACACTTATGTGGAGAGGTGTGGTGCAGCGGCCAGGGCAGCTGACTTTGGAGCACAGGGCTCACGGTTCGATCCCCGGCTCTGGCAGCAGCTCAGCTTAGCACCATGTGACTCTGGGCAATAGCTCACTTAATTTCCACGACAGCCCCCAGCGCCTTGAGACCCGAAAGGGTGAGTAGTTCGCGCTTTACAAATACGGATTTACATTTTACATTTACTTATCCACCAACTCACAGACCAACTCAAAGACTCTTGCACCCACTCACAGATCTACTCAGAGACTCACATACCCACTGACTGACCCAGACACTCACTCACCCCTTCACAGACCCACTCAGAGACTTATCCTTCCACTCACAGACCTTCAAAGACACTCATGAACCCACTCACAGACCCACTCAGATACTCACAGACAATTCCCAGATCCACACAGGCACTCATACACCCACATACTGTATATACCCATACAGTCACTCACACACCCACTCACAGAATGATACAGCCACTCACACACCCACAAAAAACTCATACACCCACTCAGAGACTGATACAGCCACTCACACCCCCACTCACCTACCTATACAACCACCCACACACCCGCTTGCAAAGGTTACTGGTTACAGTTAGGAAATAAAATGTAAAAAACTATTGAAATTCACTGAAGAAAAAGGTTACAGGGACATTATAGTTAGGAAATAGAATTTAAAAAACTGTAGAGATTTACTGAAAAAAACAAAGGTTACAGGGACGGTATAGTTAGGAAATAGAATAAAACAAACGTTAGAAATTCAGTGAAAAACCCAAAGGTTACAAGGTTGTTACAGTTAGGCTCAGATTTCACACGTACAAAACTATTGAAATTCAGCAGTTATAGTTACCTGAGCTAACTATGAGGCAAAAGGCAGAGTAAAGGTCAGAAAAGAGCAGCAAGAGGAAGAATAAAGGTCAGGAAATAGCAGAAAGAGGCAAAATAACAGGCAGAAAGAGCAGAAAGAGGCAAAATAGAGGGCAGGAGCTAGCAAAGAAGAGGCAGAAAATTAGCAGTGGAGGCACAAAACCAAAGGCAGCAGAGGGCAGTGGACTGCAGGGAAGCTGGACAGGAGGACTGCCACAGGGATATCTGGCACAAGGACCTGTTCCTGTGTGCGCCCTACTTTTTCAACACGCAACCACTGACAGACTTACTTATACACTCACATACCTACTCGCAAACCCATTCATTCACTCACAGACCCATTCAGAGACTCACACATCCACTCTCAGACATACTCATACACTTCTGCACCCACTCACAGATCCATTCAAGCATGCATGCACCTACTCACAGGCCCACTGAGAGACTCACACACATACTCACAGACCCACTCAGAGACTCACACACCCACTCACATACCCATGCACCCACTAACAGACCTACTCAGAGACACACACACTCACTCACAGACCCACTTAGATACTCATGCACCCACTCACAGATCAACTCAGATACTCAGACACTCACTCACTCACAGACCCACTCAGAGACTCATCCATCTACTCATAGACCTTCAAAGACACTCATGTACCCACTCACAGACCCAGTCAGATACTCATGCACTGACTCACAGACCTACTCTGAACCTCATGCACTCACTCACAGACCAACTCAGAAACTCTATGGACAACTCACAGTTCCACACAGGCACTCATACACCCACTCACACAGCCATGTACACACCCAGTCACTAACACACCCACTCACAGAATTATACAGCCACTCACACACCCACAAAAACACTCATATACCCACTCAGAGACCCATACAGCCACTCACACCCCCACTCACCTACCTATACAACCACTCACACACCCGCTTGCAAAGGTTACAGGTTACAGTTAGGAAATAAAATTTTAGAAAACTATTGAAATTCCCTGAAAAAAAGGTTACAGGGACATTATAGTTAGGAAACAGATTTAAAAAAACCGTAGAGATTTACTGAAATAAACAAAGGTTACAGGGACTTTAGAGTTAGGAAATAGAATCAGTTATAGTTGCCTGAGTTAACTATGACTTACACCCCCACAATGCACTGCTTTTGACCTCACATATTACATCACTCATGACATGGTCAGTGACATGACTGATGACATCACTCATGACATCTTAAATAACATCATTGATGGCATCACTGATGGCATCATCCACAGAACCACTCACACACCCACTCACACCCCCATACAACCTCTCATATACCTACTCACATACCCACACAGCCACTCACATACCCATTCACAGACCCATACAACTACTGACACACATACTTACTCACTCATACAGCCACTCACACAACCACTCACTCACTAATATAACCACTCACACAGCCACTTACAGACCCATACAGCCACTCATACACCCACTCACACACCCATACAACCACTTACATACCCATTCATACACCTACACAGCCACTCACAACTACTCACTTACCCATACATCCACTCACACTGCCACTCACTCACCTATACAGCTACTAACAGAGCTACTCACTCACTCACACAACCACTTACACATCCATTCACTCATCCACAAACCCACCTACATACCTATTCACACATCAATACAATCATTCACGCGCCCACTCACTCATCTCTACAGCCACTCATACAAATAATTACTCTGCAAAACAGCCCCTCACACACCCACTCACTTACCCATATATCTACTTACACACCAAGTCATTAACCCATAGAGTCATAAACACAGCAACTCAGTCACCCTTACAGCCACCCATATAGCCACTCTCACACAAATACTCATCCACTCATAGAGTCACGCACACAGCCGCCACAGTCACCGATTCAGCCACTCACACACTCACCCAGCCATAAAGCCATTCACGCATTCACTCACTCACACATGCAGCTACTCACACACCTACTTTTTCACCCATACAGCCACTCACACACACACCCATACAGCCACTCAGACATCCACTCCCACACTGATACAGTCACAGTGCTACTCAGATGACATTTATTAGAAACAGTATCACTCATTAGTAGTACAAAAAGAATAGTAATTTAACTTATGCAGTAGCTTAGAATTATCTTAAACTCTCAGAAACATTTACAAAACGCTTACACTCACTGGATGATTTCATCCATGATGTCATTTGAGATGTCATCAGTGATGTCACTGACCATGTCATGAGTGATGTAATATGTGAGGTCATGTGCAGTGCATTGCGGGGGCGCAAGTTATAGTTAGCTCAACTAACTATAACGGCTGAATTTCTCTGGTTTTGTATGAGTGAAATGTCCAACTAACTATAACGTCCCTGAAACCTGTGGTTTTTTCAGTGAATTTCTAAGGTTTTTTAAATGCTAATTTCTAACTATAACGTCCCTGAAACCTATGGTTTTTCAAGTGAACTTCAAAGGCTTTTTACATGCTAATTTCTAACTATAACATCCCTGAAACCTGTGTTTTTTTCAGTGAATTTCCAAGGTTTTTTAAATGCTAATTTCTTACTACAACTGTGGAAATTCAATGGCTTTGTAGGAGTGAAATCTGAGCCTAACTATAACGTCTCTGTAACTTTTGGCTTTTTTGTGAAAAAGAAGAAAAAAATATATATATATATATAAGCCCCCGCAGCGTGGTAGGCGAGTCAGCCGCGGCCGCGCGCTGACCCGGGATTGAACTCTGCCGCTCCGCAGACACTAGGGTTCGCGCAGGCTACCATAGCCAAAGCGCGTGATCAGGTTGAAGAGGAGGAGGGAGTTTCTTCTCCCCCAAAGTTACTTTGTTGAAAGATTCCCAACAAGCATGGCTGATGAATTTCTAAAGGGGCATGAGGCCTCGGCAAGAGCAATCTTCACCATAAACAAAGAAACAGTGACAGCAAACATGCCACTTAGCAACTATTCGGACACAGCTACCATTGGGATTAAACAAAGAGGGAATGTCCTAGAACGCCTGAGATGCAAGGAGATCAGTCGATGGTGGAAGGCAACCTCCCTTCAGAATTACTTGGAGGTCAACAGAATTCCAAGGGGCCTCAGGATTACCATCACACCCACCCTTTCAATCCCAAAACCGCAAGTAATCAAAGACTGGTTGGAAAACACAACCGCGTGCGCCAGAAGGATGCTGGAAATTCTCATTACCAGTGCATGGATGAGCATAAGGGACTGATGACCCAGATAAATGAACTGATGGAGGAATTCAAAAAAGAAAGTGACCAGACCGAAACGAGCAGAGTACTCAAACTGGTCAATGACCGAATAAAAACATATGAAAAAGAGATAGTGGCCAGAAAACAACGTAAGTTCCTGCGAGACGAGAGGGACTATGCCGCCTGCAGAATACTGACATTTGCCAGAAAATATGACAAAGCAAAGTCAGCTTTGGCGAGGGATAAAGCCCTGGGTACACTCGAAGCGAACAAGGAAGGTTCAACAACAGACTTAAGCTCCGACCAGGAATCAATTGACAGCACCTCATCAAGCATCAATGAACAACAGTCTTTTTCCGAGGAGCTGCGCCTCCTACAAATGACAAAAGAATACTCTGTCAGAGGAAAACCGAGAGGGAGAGGACGCGGGACAAAAAACAAAACTGCAAACGGAGGAACAGACAAAGGAAATTTAAGGACTGTTGGCATGGGAGCTCGCGGCCAAACGAACAAGAAAATATAATGGAGGACAATGAGACAAAATTAACGGTAACGAACTTAACTAACAGAATACTGACAGAAGAAGAAGAGAATGTATTGAAATTAGGTCTGTCATTTTGCCCAGATTTAAGCTTTGACTATGCGCAGACGAGAGTAGACCTCTACAAGTTTGAGCGCAAACTAAAATTGTATAAATTACACTATGCCAAGAACACTGGGGCCATGGGAGTAAGGCAACCCTCCCTACCCAACCCTGACACGAGATTGGCAATAGAGGATATTCCCATGTTGCACGTAATAACAGACCTAGGTAAAAACACTGATTTTAATATGAGAGGTGATCTCACTGACCCCTACGATCCCATGCACATAGAGGACTTAACAAATCAACATGGCATAGAAACACAAGAAACGTTGTCAACAGACTTCAGAGCTAGATCATGATATGTCCCCATGACAGCTAAAGATAACATTGATATCTCTAGCAACTTAGTGGCACAAGACCTCAAAAAACTAATACAATCCACACCACGCAACAAAAACATGACTAAAAACCAGTGGGAGGCTATTAAGAACTTACAAAATGATCGAGATCTTGTTATCAAACCCTCGGACAAAGGGGGTAACGTAGTACTCATGACCAGGACTAAGTACACTAGGGAAGCCTACCGGCAACTCAATGACACCAACTGCTACTGCAAGGTGGACAAAAGATATCTAATGAATCTACAGAATAGATATCTGCAGAGGTTGCAAGATTGGCATGAGAAAGGGCTACTCAAATGGGATGAAAGGCAGTTTCTTAAAAATGAAACACCTACCACACCTACCTTATATTTGTTACCTAAAGTCCACAAACACGCACAGGAACCACCAGGCAGACCCATAGTGTCCTCCAAGAACAGCTTATTAGAAAACACCTCGACCTATGTCGATAATTTTTTGTATCCTTTTGTTAAAGATTTAAATTCTTATTTGAGAGACACCACCGACTTCCTGACAAAAATAGATAACATTGCCTTAAACGATAATCACTGGCTAGTCAGCTTGGACGTCGAGTCCTTATATACTAGTATTAGACACCATGACGGACTCAAAGCATGCACATTTTTCCTCAAGACCCGAGATATTCAGTTGTTGGAACACACACACATGCTGCTTGAGATGATTGAAACTTGCTTGCAGGAGAATGTATTCATGTTTGAAAAGGATTTGTACAAACAGCTACAGGGGACTTCAATGGGCACCTGCTTCGCTCCTAGCTACGCCAACCTCATGGTGGGCTGGTGGGAGAAGCAAGTGCTCTGGAATGACAAGACAGAAAAATGGATTTATAATATTAAATTATGGCTGAGATATATCGATGATGTGTTTTTTATTTGGGAGGGTGATGAAATGGAATTGAATACGTTCATTGACCTTCTGAATGAGAATGCCGTTAACCTCAGATTTACTAGACACTACAATAAAGAAACCATTGATTTCCTTGTCCTCAAGCTTACCATCGAGGGGGGCACCATCAGCACTAATCTCTTTAGAAAGAAAACAGCTGGTAACTCCATCTTGCATGCCTCGAGCAGCCATCCACCGAGCTTCAGATGGGGCATAGCCTACAGTGAGTTTTTAAGAGCCAAGAGAAACTGTAGCACCACTGCTGCATATGAACACACAAAAAAGGCTATGAAAATGAGGTTCAGGGAGAGAGGCTATTCCGCTCGAGCTCTTAAACAAGCAGAAGCTTGAGTAAAAGACCTCTCTAGGGATGAAATCTTACCTCAACACAGCCCCATCAAAACATCGAACAAAGACCAGACTGAATCCGTTAGGTTCCTCACCAGATATAGCAGTCACGCAGTACAACTGCGTAAGATTTTAAAATCCAGATGGGGGATCTTAAGACAGGACCCAATACTGAGGAACAAGATAGGACCTAACCCAGCGATAACCTACAGGAGAAGCACCTCATTTAGAGACATTCTAGTACACAGCCATCTACAGCATGTAGAAACTAACTGGCTCAAACAAACCAAGGGATTCCGCAAATGCGGGAACTATAAAGTCTGTAGATACAGCAGCAATGTCACAGAAACTACCCTAGAGAGAATAAAAACCGTATGGAAGAGTCCCAAGTTGATCCCGTGTAATACTGACTTTGTGGTCTACACCATTGTGTGCCCCTGTGGTCTGTGGTACATTGGCTCTACAACATTCCCAGTGAAGAAAAGTATATTGGAACACTGGAGAGAAAAACAATAAAGACCATAGCTATAACACAGCTAGGCACTTCACGGACAAACATGATGGCGACTGGACACAGGCCAGATATTTTGGCCTGGACTCAGTTAACCTTAACCCCAGAGGCGGAAACCGAATAGCAGCTTTGCACAGATTAGAATCTGGCTTTATATTACAAGCTGGCACCAAGTTTCCAGGGGGGCTGAACCTGGATGAGGAGATGCATTCTCACTTATAGCGCAGCCCTCAACATGATGTGGCCTTATCAAATCACCTCACGCCCCTTTACCCCCATCCGTACCCCCTTTTCATCTCTCTTTTCTTTAGTTTTCTTCTTGGTTTAACACACTTACACACGTTTTAACCCCTTCGCTGTTAGACCTTTTCCCCCCTGTGCTAAGCCTTTTTTTGGCTATTTGGGGTAGTGCGCGCTTAGGCCCCAGTAACTTTTTAACCACATAAGGTATCCACGCCAAATTTGCGTCCTTTTCTTCCAACATCATGGGGATTCTAAAGGTACCCAGGGTTTGTGGATTCCCCTGGAGGGGTCCCAGAAATTAACCAAAATACAGCTAAATTTTGTTTTTTTTGGGAAAAATGCGAAAAAAGGGCTGCAAATGAAAGTGTCTGGGGTTCTCCCTGCAAATGGTATCAAAAAAGGGTTTGTGGGGCTGAAATCACCATTTTCCCAGCTGCTAGGGAATGACAGACGTTTGTCAGAAAACCAATATTTTTTACATAGTTTTGGCATTTTTCTGAAACATAACCTATTTTTGCTATTTTTTGTGCTTTTAACCTCCTTCCAGTTAATGGTAGAAATGGGTATGAAAGCAATAATGGATCCTGGAAAGCTATACATTTTAGAAAAGTAGACAAAATTCTGAATTCAGCAAGGGGTCATTTGTGTAGATCCATCAAGGTTTCTTTATGGAAAGTAACAGTTAAATATAGGAAAAATTGAAAATTAGTTGAAAAAAACAGCCTTTTGTGTCAATGTTTTCACCTGTAACTTCTTCTAATTATGACAGCTCTTTGAAAGCAATATACCATTAAATCCGCTGGACCTTACTGGTTGGGGGGATATATAGGACTTGTAGGTTCACCAAGAACCCGACGAACCCAGAGCCAATAACTGAGCAGCGTCTTGCAATGGTTTTTTATTATGTATCGGGTATATAGCAATTATTGTGGGAAAATGTATACATGGAAAAATCGGTATGAAAGACACCTATGCATTTCTCAAATGGGAACAAAATATAGAGTTTAGAAACAGTAGATATTTGCACATTTCCAAAATTGGGAATACTCATACTAGCATGAGAATTATCGGTTATTTTTTAAAATGACTTCTTTTTTACACAATGTTTTTCATTTGGAAGGCAGAATGCATCGAAAGTCAATAGGTAATAACAGTTGCTTTACAAATCTGAATTACCCTAAGTCTCCCGATAAAAATGGTACCTCACTTGTGTGGGTAGGCATAGTGCCCACGACAGGAAATGGCTCAAAACCCAATGTGAACACACCACATTTTGACAATGAAAAATTACCCTTTTTTGCAAAGTGCCTAGCTGTAGTTTTTGAACCCTAGCTCTGCCGGCACCTAGGGAAACCTAGCAAATCTATACATTTTTGAAAACTAGACACCCAGGGGAATCCAGGATGGGGTGACTTGACTGGCTCCCGCCAGGTTCTGTTACTCAGAATCCCTTGCAAACCTAAAAAATTGTCCAAAAAAACAAATTTTCCTCACATTTCTGTGGTGGAAAGTTTTGGAATCTGTGTGGATCCACAAATTTCCACCCACCCCGCGTTCCCCAAAGTCTTCCGAGAAAAATGGTACCTCACTTGTGTGGGTAGGCCTAGTGCCCGTGACAGGAAATGGCGCAAAACGCAACGTGGACACACCCCAATGTCACAGTGAAAAATGACCCTTTTTTGACAAAGTGCCTAGCTGTAGTTTTTGAACCATAGCTCTGCCGGCACCTAGGGAAACCTAGCAAACCTATACATTTTTGAAAACTAGACACCCAGGGGAATTCAGGATGGGGTGATTTGACTGCCTCCCACCAGGTTCTGTTACCCAGAATCCCTTGCAAACCTAAAAAAATGTGAAAGAAATCACATTTTCCCCACATTTCTGAGGTGGAAAGTTCTGTAATCAGCGTGGATCCACAAATTTCCACCTGCCCCGCGATCCCCAAAGTCTTCCGAGAAAAATGGTACCTCACTTGTGTGGGTCGGCCTGGTGCCCGTGACAGGAAATGGCGCAAAACGCAACGTGGACACACCCCAATGTCACAGTGAAAAATGACCCTTTTTTGACAAAGTGCCTAGCTGTAGTTTTTGAACCATAGCTCTGCCGGCACCTAGGGAAACCTAGCAAACCTATACATTTTTGAAAACTAGACACCCAGGGGAATTCAGGATGGGGTGACTTGACTGCCTCCCACCAGGTTCTGTTACCCAGAATCCCTTGCAAACCTAAAAAAATGTGAAAGAAATCACATTTTCCCCACATTTCTGAGGTGGAAAGTTCTGTAATCAGCGTGGATCCACAAATTTCCACCTGCCCCGCGATCCCCAAAGTCTTCCGAGAAAAATGGTACCTCACTTGTGTGGGTCGGCCTAGTGCCCGCGACAGGAAACGGCACAAAACGCAACGTGGACACACCTCAATTTCGCAGGGAAAAATGACCCTTTTTTGGCAAAGTGCCTAGCTGTAGTTTTTGAACCATAGCTCTGCGGGAACCTAGGGAAACCTAGCAAACCTATACATTTTTGAAAACTAGACACCCAGGGGAATCCAGGATGGGGTGACTTGACTGCCTCCCACCAGGTTCTGTTACCCAGAATCCCTTGCAAACCTAAAAAAGTATTACAAAAATCACATTTTCCCCACATTTCTGTGGTGGAAAGTTCTGGAATCTGCGTGGATCCACAAATTTCCACCCGCCCCGTGATCCCCAAAGTCTTCCGAGAAAAATGGTACCTCACTTGTGTGGGTCGGCCTAGTGCCCGCGACAGGAAACGGCGCAAAACGCAATGTGGACACACCTCAATTTCGCAGGGAAAAATGACCCTTTTTGGCAAAGTGCCTAGCTGTAGTTTTTGAACCATATCTCTGCGGGAACCTAGGAAACCTAGCAAACCTATACATTTTTAAAACTAGACAACCAGGGAATCCAGGATGGGGTGACTTGACTGCCTCCCACCAGGTTCTGTTACCCAGAATCCCTTGCAAACCTAAAAAAGTATTACAAAAATCACATTTTCCCCACATTTCTGTGGTGGAAAGTTCTGGAATCTGCGTGGATCCACAAATTTCCACCCGCCCCGTGATCCCCAAAGTCTTCTGAGAAAAATGGTACCTCACTTGTGTGGGTAGGCCTAGTGCCCGCAACAGGAAACGGCGCAAAACGCAACGTAGACACACCTCAATTTCGCAGTGAAAAATGACCCTTTTTTGGCAAAGTGCCTAGCTGTAGTTTTTGAACCATAGCTCTGCCGGCACCTAGGGAAACCTAGCAAACCTATACATTTTTGAAAACTAGACACCCAGGGGAATTCAGGATGGGGTGACTTGACTGCCTCCCACCATGTTCTGTTACCCAGAATCCCTTGCAAACCTAAAAAAGTGTCAAAAAAATCCCATTTTCCCCACATTTCTGTGGTGGAAAGTTCTGTAATCAGCGTGGATCCACAAATTTCCACCTGCCCCGCGATCCCCAAAGTCTTCCGAGAAAAATGGTACCTCACTTGTGTGGGTCGGCCTAGTGCCCGCGACAGGAAACGGCGCAAAACGCAACGTGGACACACCTCAATTTCACAGTGAAAAAGGACCCTTTTTTGGCAAAGTGCCTAGCTGTAGTTTTTGAACCATAGCTCTGCGGGAATGTAGGGAAACCTAGCAAACCTATACATTTTTGAAAACTAGACACCCGGGGGAATCCAAGATGGGGTGACTTGACTGCCTCCCACCAGGTTCTGTTACCCAGAATCCCTTGCAAACCTAAAAAAGTATAAAAAAAATCACATTTTCCCGACATTTCTGTGGTGGAAAGTTCTGGAATCTGCGTGGATCCACAAATTTCCACACGCCCCGCGATCCCCAAAGGCTTACGAGAAAAATGGTACCTCACTTGTGTGGGTAGGCCTAGTGCCCGCAACAGGAAACGGCGCAAAACGCAACGTGGACACACCTCAATTTCGCAGTGAAAAATGACCCTTTTTTGGCAAAGTGCCTAGCTGTAGTTTTTGAACCATAGCTCTGCCGGCACCTAGGTAAACCTAGCAAACCTATACATTTTTGAAAACTAGACACCAAGGGGAATTCAGGATGGGGTGACTTGACTGCCTCCCACCAGGTTCTGTTACCCAGAATCCCTTGCAAACCTAAAAAAGTGTCAAAAAAATCCCATTTTCCCCACATTTCTGTGGTGGAAAGTTCTGTAATCAGCGTGGATCCACAAATTTCCACCCGCCCCGCGATAACCAAAGTCAACCGAGAAAAATGGTACCTCACTTGTGTGGGTCGGCCTAGTGCCCGCGACAGGAAACGGCACAAAACGCAACGTGGACACACCTCAATTTCGCAGGGAAAAATGACCCTTTTTTGGCAAAGTGCCTAGCTGTAGTTTTTGAACCATAGCTCTGCCGGCACCTAAGGAAACCTAGCAAACCTATACATTTTTGAAACCTAGACACCCAGGGGAATTCAGGATGGGGTGACTTGACTGCCTCCCACCAGGTTCTGTTACCCAGAATCCCTTGCAAACCTAAAAAAGTATTACAAAAATCACATTTTCCCCACATTTCTGTGGTGGAAAGTTCTGTAATCAGCGTGGATCCACAAATTTCCACCTGCCCCGCGATCCCCAAAGTCTTCCGAGAAAAATGGTACCTCACTTGTGTGGGTCGGCCTAGTGCCCGCGACAGGAAACGGCACAAAACGCAACGTGGACACACCTCAATTTCGCAGGGAAAAATGACCCTTTTTTGGCAAAGTGCCTAGCTGTAGTTTTTGAACCATAGCTCTGCGGGAACCTAGGGAAACCTAGCAAACCTATACATTTTTGAAAACTAGACACCCAGGGGAATCCAGGATGGGGTGACTTGACTGCCTCCCACCAGGTTCTGTTACCCAGAATCCCTTGCAAACCTAAAAAAGTATTACAAAAATCACATTTTCCCCACATTTCTGTGGTGGAAAGTTCTGGAATCTGCGTGGATCCACAAATTTCCACCCGCCCCGTGATCCCCAAAGTCTTCCGAGAAAAATGGTACCTCACTTTAGTGGGTCGGCCTAGTGCCCGCGACAGGAAACGGCGCAAAACGCAATGTGGACACACCTCAATTTCGCAGGGAAAAATGACCCTTTTTTGGCAAAGTGCCTAGCTGTAGTTTTTGAACCATATCTCTGCGGGAACCTAGGGAAACCTAGCAAACCTATACATTTTTTAAAACTAGACAACCAGGGGAATCCAGGATGGGGTGACTTGACTGCCTCCCACCAGGTTCTGTTACCGAGAATCCCTTGCAAACCTAAAAAAGTATTACAAAAATCACATTTTCCCCACATTTCTGTGGTGGAAAGTTCTGGAATCTGCGTGGATCCACAAATTTCCACCCGCCCCGTGATCCCCAAAGTCTTCTGAGAAAAATGGTACCTCACTTGTGTGGGTAGGCCTAGTGCCCGCAACAGGAAACGGCGCAAAACGCAACGTAGACACACCTCAATTTCGCAGTGAAAAATGACCCTTTTTTGGCAAAGTGCCTAGCTGTAGTTTTTGAACCATAGCTCTGCCGGCACCTAGGGAAACCTAGAAAACCTATACATTTTTGAAAACTAGACACCCAGGGGAATTCAGGATGGGGTGACTTGACTGCCTCCCACCATGTTCTGTTACCCAGAATCCCTTGCAAACCTAAAAAAGTGTCAAAAAAATCACATTTTCCCCACATTTCTGTGGTGGAAAGTTCTGTAATCAGTGTGGATCCAGAAATTTCCACCTGCCCCGCGATCCCCAAAGTCTTCCGAGAAAAATGGTACCTCACTTGTGTGGGTCGGCCTAGTGCCCGCGACAGGAAACGGCGCAAAACGCAACGTGGACACACCTCAATTTCACAGTGAAAAAGGACCCTTTTTTGGCAAAGTGCCTAGCTGTAGTTTTTGAACCATAGCTCTGCGGGAATGTAGGGAAACCTAGCAAACCTATACATTTTTGAAAACTAGACACCAGGGGGAATCCAAGATGGGGTGACTTGACTGCCTCCCACCAGGTTCTGTTACCCAGAATCCCTTGCAAACCTAAAAAAGTATCAAAAAAATCACATTTTCCCGACATTTCTGTGGTGGAAAGTTCTGGAATCTGCGTGGATCCACAAATTTCCACACGCCCCGCGATCCCCAAAGGCTTACGAGAAAAATGGTACCTCACTTGTGTGGGTAGGCCTAGTGCCCGCAACAGGAAACGGCGCAAAACGCAACGTGGACACACCTCAATTTCGCAGTGAAAAATGACCCTTTTTTGGCAAAGTGCCTAGCTGTAGTTTTTGAACCATAGCTCTGCCGGCACCTAGGTAAACCTAGCAAACCTATACATTTTTTAAAACTAGACACCAAGGGGAATTCAGGATGGGGTGACTTGACTGCCTCCCACCAGGTTCTGTTACCCAGAATCCCTTGCAAACCTAAAAAAGTGTCAAAAAAATCCCATTTTCCCCACATTTCTGTGGTGGAAAGTTCTGTAATCAGCGTGGATCCACAAATTTCCACCCGCCCCGCGATAACCAAAGTCAACCGAGAAAAATGGTACCTCACTTGTGTGGGTCGGCCTAGTGCCCGCGACAGGAAACGGCGTAAAACGCAACGTGGACACACCTCAATTTCGCAGTGAAAAATGACCCTTTTTTGGCAAAGTGCCTAGCTGTAGTCTTTGAACCATAGCTCTGCCGGCACCTAAGGAAACCTAGCAAACCTATACATTTTTGAAACCTAGACACCCAGGGGAATTCAGGATGGGGTGACTTGACTGCCTCCCACCAGGTTCTGTTACCCAGAATCCCTTGCAAACCTAAAAAAGTGTCAAAAAAATCCCATTTTCCCCACATTTCTGTGGTGGAAAGTTCTGTAATCAGCGTGGATCCACAAATTTCCACCCGCCCCGCGATAACCAAAGTCAACCGAGAAAAATGGTACCTCACTTGTGTGGGTCGGCCTAGTGCCCGCGACAGGAAACGGCGTAAACGCAACGTGGACACACCTCAATTTCGCAGTGAAAAATGACCCTTTTTTGGCAAAGTGCCTAGCTGTAGTCTTTGAACCATAGCTCTGCCGGCACCTAAGGAAACCTAGCAAACCTATACATTTTTGAAACCTAGACACCCAGGGGAATTCAGGATGGGGTGACTTGACTGCCTCCCACCAGGTTCTGTTACCCAGAATCCCTTGCAAACCTAAAAAAGTGTCAAAAAAAATCAAATTTTCCCCACATTTCTGTGGTTTAAAGTTCTGTAATCAGCGTGGATCCACAAATTTCCACCCGCCCCGCGATCCCCAAAGTCTTCCGAGAAAAATGGTACCTCACTTGTGTGGGTCGGCCTAGTGCCCGCGACAGGAAACGGCGCAAAACGCAACGTGGACACACCTCAATTTCGCAGTGAAAAATTACCCTTTTTTGACAAAGTGCCTAGCTGTAGTTTTTGAACCATAGCTCTGCCGGCACCTAGGGAAACCTAGCAAACCTATACATTTTTGAAAACTAGACACCCAGGGGAATTCAGGATGGCGTGACTTGACTGCCTCTCACCAGGTTCTGTTACCCAGAATCCCTTGCAAACCTAAAAAAGTGTCAAAAGAAATCACATTTTCCCCACATTTCTGTGGTGGAAAGTTCTGTAATCAGCCTAGCTCTGCCGGCACCTAGGGAAATGTTAGAAATGGGATCTCTGGTTGGCTAAGGCTTGCGCCAAAGCCAGGCAGAGACCACCACTCTAGTCAGGGCAAGGGAGTTGCACGCCAAAGATAACCCCTGCTCACCCCCTTGGTAGCTTGGCACGAGCAGTCAGGCTTATCCCGGAGGCAATGTGTAAAGCGTTTGCGCAACACACCCACAGCAACAACATACTAGGCACACCACAAAAAGGAACTCCACACAAGGTTATATATAAAAATAGCCTTTGTATTATCATAAAACACATTAGAATAGTACTCACATAATATACATCGTGCCACCTGGCATGGGGTCATATTTACAAGGGAATTATTTACACCTGACAGGGCCAACTGGACCACTGTCAGAACCAGCACAAAGCGAACTTAGTATAGGTAGTACTTATAATAAATGTAGAACACATCATGAACGTACAACCAGTAATCACTGGTAACCACTGTACTTAGCATCAGCCTGTAACATAAACTACATTATGCACAGTATCACATCAGGCGCGAATTACATTCTGCGCCAACCTCACCAGCATAAATACATTATGCAATCCTCTCATAAGTCTAAACCCATTAGACCCTAACCTCCTAAGTATAACTCACATTAGGGGCGTAAAGCGCAGTAGAGAGTAACTCACAACCTAAACGCATTAGGTAATAATAAAATCACAAGCATAAACACATTATGCCAAACCTCATAATCATAACAGTACATTAGAGGTATAATACAGGGTGCGTAAATCATACTACATGAATTACATTTCCTAGCACCCAAAATCACATCAGCACATAGATCAGATTAGGGCCTGGCGCCCTATAAACCTAACTGTCCCCCTGGCCAACTGGCCATCTCTAAAGGGGCTCAAATGCCCTATGTCCACAGAGTCAGGGCGCGCTGCCAACGCAGCGAAAGTCAAGGGTGCGCAACTGCGCAAACCTAAACGTAGCAGCTGCCCACTACTTGCTGGGCAGCTGGGAATATCCCATGAGGGCCTGAACGGTGCAGCTGCCCACTACTTGCTGGGCAGCTGGGAATCAAAATGTGTGCCCTCTAGACAAAAAGATGCCAAACGTTGCAGCTGCCCACTCACTTTCGGGGCAGCTGTGGACATGGGCCCTGGCACGACTGTGTCCTCGGGGCCCAACTGGGGCTCATTAAATAATACTGGCCCCCATCGTTGCAGCGGTCCGCCATGGCGGTACCGCTGTGAAGACTCAAGGAGGCTCTGGCACCTCTGTGCCTCGGGAGAGCAACTACAGGGGCAGGCACCGATAGCGTGCCTCGACACCCCCCCCTCCCCACCAGGCTCCACTCACCGGACTTCCTTCTCGGGAAGACTATGCACAGAACATTGGAGCGGCCCGCAACGGCGGGCCCGCTCATAAAAAGTAGCTGCCGGCCAGAGTGTCCCGCCCAGCCCTCACTCACCGGGCTCGTGGATGCTCCTCTGGTCTTCCTCTTGGCAGTCGGGGCATTCCTCTCGGGACGGGAGCCCAGGTCACCGTCGGCCGGCCAGCAGCGTCGCGCTGCCTCTCTCTCCGTTTCCGGTGACTTTTGGGCGTTTGCCAGAGCGGGGTAGGCTCCCGCCTGGCTTCTCTTCACCCGGTCACCCTTCCTGGGGCCGGGACTTTCTCCCGTCTCAGGCTGGACGCGGGGACAGCTCGGTGGCGTCTCGCGGAGGCGGGGTAGGCTCCCGTCCTCCTTCCTGCTCTCGTCACGCGGCCCCGCCCACCGTCAGGCGGAAGTGCCTGTCTTCCTGGTCGGGCAGGCGGCAATTCTCTTCTTCGTGGCGAGGCGGGGTGGGCACCCGCTCGCCGATTAAAAGTATAAAGCGGGGTGGGCACCCGCTCAAAATAGGCACCAAATGCGGGGTGGGCACCCGCAATTTTAAGCATCCATAAAGCGGGGTAGGCTCCCGCTCGGTCACCAATATGCGGGGTGGGCACCCGCCTCATTCAGCATCACGGGGGAATCCCTACGTCGGGATTCCCCCTCCAAAGGGGCTGCAGCGTAGCGAGTTTAGGGGTGAACTGGCCAAAAAGGGCCAAGTCCAACACAACCCCCTTCCAGCCAAAACGCAGGGCAGACCAATCACCACCGTGATGGGCTTCCCTGCTTGGGGCGATAGAACACGGACGCGGGCCCGCACTGCAGGGACACCCTCCGGTTCTACGCCACTTGGAACCCATCTAAGAGAAAAAACTCAGGACCAACTAGGCTACCCCACCGGTACTCCTTAGTTGTCCACGGCCAGGACCAGGCCCTAGGCCACCCAGATGCCACTGGTCCTTGCCAATCCAGAGTGGGGGCAGTAACCCCTGGCATACAATAGCCATTCTCCACTCTCCCTCTCAGTGTAGTTCCAAACTACCACTGATCCTTCAACCTAGGGTCCGCACCCTCAGGCTGACCAGAGGTCACGGGCAAAGCATCTCCTCACCCTACCTCTACTTCTGGGGTTCCGCACCCTCCCAGGGAAGCACCCACCAGAACACAACTCTCCCACCAGTTCAGGACCTCTCTCCATCAACTGGTCTACCACCTGGGATCCGAATTCACCGGATGCACCGGGGTCAGAGGCGAGGACTCCCTCCCTCTGCACCCCCTTTCAGAGTTCTGCACCCTCCCACTGTAGAGCAGGGTCCCTTCACTTAAGATGGGCCCCACCTGCTCTCTGGGTAGTACTACCACATTCAGCCAGGGACCCTAAAGATCCCGGCTAGGCCTGCACCACCCCTTCTGGGAAACACAGGGTCTCTTCACTTAAGATGGGCCCCACCTGTGTTCACAGGGGTACCCCTAGAAGGCAACCCGGCCAGGACACTGATTACAGTCGCCCTGCCGTCCAGGTCAGGAAGCACCTGAACCTGGCTCCCCAACCGAGGGACGGTACCCTTTGGTCAGATGCCCGGCGAACCAGGACTTCACGGGGAGCACGCATGCCCCCCCTCGAGGGTGACACATAACTAATGTGTCGTGTGACAGTCTGCCTGGCGCAGATCTCACGACCTCCTGTCCATCTGACAGTGCGTGCAGATCCCCCAGGACAGAAGTGGCGTCACCATGGTCATTCATTGGCGACTCAGCCCTTCTGGCTGGCCCCTGACCCACTGGTTCTTCCACTGAGGACTCTTTCCCCCTCTCACCCCTCACTCTGGACCTCTGCACCCTCCCAACTGGAGTGGTACTGCCAGACACCAGGACCGCTGGAGCTCTGGTTACAGACACTCCACGTCCTCTAGACAATGGGAGATCCTCCTCAAATGGCCTACAAGTACAGCCTAGGCCCCCAACCTGGTGTTCCCTGAAGAAACCATCCAGGCCCTGGGACTGGGTTTCGGCTTTCGGGCACCTTGGGACACAGCCCACACTCACTCCTTCTCCTCTGAGACAGGACGTGAGCCCCTACACCCCTCCCACTACACTGGGACCTAGCTGGGCTACACTGAACCTCTTCCACCACACAGGACCGGAAGATACCCGAGCCACTCTTGTTGGAATCATTCTCCAATGCCTCTGCAGGACCTCTAGCACATAGTCAGAGGTCCACCTCCTGTCGCAAGCTCCTTATCACCAAAAGAACTCACACCCACTCGTCCAGTGCAACACACCACTCATCCAGACACGCCCCCAACCAAGACTGGTGAGACAGTTCCTTACTGCCCCTGAATCTCAACCTGTACCCCTCTTACTGGGAACCAGGTACCATACTGTGGGAACGGGGAATGGGACTTCCTGCACTGGACACCATATTGCTGCCACCACTGGATCCCACCCTTACTGGTGAATCCAGACAACTCAACTGAGCTCAGGGGATAAACTACCCTCCAGAGCTAACTTTTTCTCCTCCACACTCCCTTTCTTCCCTCCTATCCACCCACACCTCTGGGGACAGGAAAAGGGATTGGGCACTGGACCCAGCAAGGGACTCCCTATCTATGGGAACCTCCAAACCTACTGGCGTCCCGCCCTGTCATTTTCTCTCTTCTGCCACCAATCATAAAAGCGCAGAAAACGCCATTAAAAAATGACACTGTTGAGGAGAAAAATAAAATCAGTAAAATAATCCCCAATATGTGATTATCTAAAATGCAGAGCTTTGTAGTGCAGCCAGTTGTCGCTGTGGTACTGCGCAAACGCAAGTCCTATCCTCACCGCTGACAACCAATGTTAGAAATGGGATCTCTGGTTGGCTAAGGCTTGCGCCAAAGCCAGGCAGAGACCACCACTCTAGTCAGGGCAAGGAAGTTACACGCCAAAGATAACCCCTGCTCACCCCCTTGATAGCTTGGCACGAGCAGTCAGGCTTATCCCGGAGGCAATGTGTAAAACGTTTGCGCAACACACCCACAGCAACAACATACTAGGCACACCACAAAAAGGAACTCCACACAAGGTTATATATAAAAATAGCCTTTGTATTATCATAAAACACATTAGACTAGTACTCACATAATATACATCGTGCCACCTGGCACAGGGTCATATTTACAAGGGAATTATTTACACCTGACAGGGCCAACTGGACCACTGTCAGAACCAGCACAAAGCGAACTTAGTATAGGTAGTACTTATAATAAATGTAGAACACATCATGAACGTACAACCAGTAATCACTGGTAACCACTGTACTTAGCATCAGCCTGTAACATAAACTACATTATGCACAGTATCACATCAGGCGCGAATTACATTCTGCGCCAACCTCACCAGCATAAATACATTATGCAATCCTCTCATAAGTCTAAACCCATTAGACCCTAACCTCCTAAGTATAACTCACATTAGGGGCGTAAAGCGCAGTAGAGAGTAACTCACAACCTAAACGCATTAGGTAATAATAAAATCACAAGCATAAACACATTATGCCAAACCTCATAATCATAACAGTACATTAGAGGTATAATACAGGGTGCGTAAATCATACTACATGAATTACATTTCCTAGCACCCAAAATCACATCAGCACATAGATCAGATTAGGGCCTGGCGCCCTATAAACCTAACTGTCCCCCTGGCCAACTGGCCATCTCTAAAGGGACTCAAATGCCCTATGTCCACAGAGTCAGGGCGCGCTGCCAACGCAGCGAAAGGCAAGGAGTGCGCAACTGCGCAAACCTAAGCGTAGCAGCTGCCCACTACTTGCTGGGCAGCTGGGAATATCCCATGAGGGCCTGAACGGTGCAGCTGCCCACTACTTGCTGGGCAGCTGGGAATCAAAATGTGGCACTGGCACTCACTGTGCCCTCTAGACAAAAAGATGCCAAACGTTGCAGCTGCCCACTCACTTTCGGGGCAGCTGTGGACATGGGCCCTGGCACGACTGTGCCCTCGGGGCCCAACTGGGGCTCATTAAATAATACTGGCCCCCATCGTTGCAGCGGTCCGCCATGGCGGTACCGCTGTGAAGACTCAAGGAGGCTCTGGCACCTCTGTGCCTCGGGAGAGCAACTACGGGGGCAGGCACCGATAGCGTGCCTCGACACCCCCCCTCCCCACCAGGCTCCACTCACCGGACTTCCTTCTCGGGAAGACTATGCACAGAACGTTGGAGCGGCCCGCAACGGCGGGCCTGCTCATAAAAAGTAGCTGCCGGCCAGAGTGTCCCGCCCAGCCCTCACTCACCGGGCTCGTGGATGCTCCTCTGGTCTTCCTCTTGGCAGTCGGGGCTCTCCTCTCGTCACGGGAGCCCCGGTCACCGTCGGCCGGCCAGCAGCGTCGCGCTGCCTCTCTCTCCGTTTTCGGCAACTTTTGGGCGTTTGCCAGAGCGGGGTAGGCTCCCGCCTGGCTTCTCTTCACCCGGTCCCCCTTCCTGGGACCGGGACTTTCTCCCGTCTCAGGCTGGACGCGGGGACAGCTCGGCGGCGTCTCGCGGAGGCGGGGTAGGCTCCCGTCCTCCTTCCTGCTCTCGTCACGCGGCCCCGCCCACCGTCAGGCGGAAGTGCCTGTCTTCCTGGTCGGGCAGGCGGCAATTCTCTTCTTCGTGGCGAGGCGGGGTGGGCACCCGCTCGCCGATTAAAAGTATAAAGCGGGGTGGGCACCCGCTCAAAATAGGCACCAAATGCGGGGTGGGCACCCGCAATTTTAAGCATCCATAAAGCGGGGTAGGCTCCCGCTCGGTCACCAATATGCGGGGTGGGCACCCGCCTCATTCTCTTCACCCGGTCCCCCTTCCTGGGACCGGGACTTTCTCCCGTCTCAGGCTGGACGCGGGGACAGCTCGGCGGCGTCTCGCGGAGGCGGGGTAGGCTCCCGTCCTCCTTCCTCCTCTCGTCACGCTGCCCCGCCCACCGTCAGGCGGAAGTGCCTGTCTTCCTGGTCGGGCAGGCGGCAATTCTCTTCTTCGTGGCGAGGCGGGGTGGGCACCCGCTCGCCGATTAAAAGTATAAAGCGGGGTGGGCACCCGCTCAAAATAGGCACCAAATGCGGGGTGGGCACCCGCAATTTTAAGCATCCATAAAGCGGGGTAGGCTCCCGCTCGGTCACCAATATGCGGGGTGGGCACCGGCCTCATTCAGCATCACGGGGGAATCCCTACGTCGGGATTCCCCCTCCAAAGGGGCTGCAGCTCAGCGAGTTTAGGGGTGAACCGGCCAAAAAGGGCCAAGTCCAACACAACCCCCTTCCAGCCAAAACGCAGGGCAGACCAATCACCACCGTGATGGGCTTCCCTGCTTGGGGCGATAGAACACGGACGCGGGCCCGCACTGCAGGGACACCCTCCGGTTCTACGCCACTTGGAACCCATGGAATCCATCTAAGAGAAAAAAACTCAGGACCAACTAGGCTACCCCACCGGTACTCCTTAGTTGTCCACGGCCAGGACCAGGCCCTAGGCCACCCAGATGCCACTGGTCCTTGCCAATCCAGAGTGGGGGGCAGTAACCCCTGGCATACAATAGCCATTCTCCACTCTCCCTCTCAGTGTAGTTCCAAACTACCACTGATCCTTCAACCTAGGGTCCGCACCCTCAGGCTGACCAGAGGTCACGGGCAAAGCATCTCCTCACCCTACCTCTACTTCTGGGGTTCCGCACCCTCCCAGGGGAAGCACCCACCAGAAATCAACTCAGAACCTCTCTCCATCAACTGGTCTACCACCTGGGATCCGAATTCACCGGATGCACCGGGGTCAGAGGCGAGGACTCCCTCCCTCTGCACCCCCTTCCAGAGTTCTGCACCCTCCCACTGTAGAGCAGGGTCCCTTCACTTAAGATGGGCCCCACCTGCTCTCAGGGTAGTACTACCACATTCAGCCAGGGACCCTAAAGATCCCGGCTAGGCCTGCACCACCCCTTCTGGGAAACACAGGGTCTCTTCACTTAAGATGGGCCCCACCTGTGTTCACAGGGGTACCCCTAGAAGGCAACCCGGCCAGGACACTGATTACAGTCGCCCTGCCGTCCAGGTCAGGAAACACCTGAACCTGGCTCCCCAACCCAGGGACGGTACCCTTTGGTCAGATGCCCGGCGAACCAGGACTTCACGGGGAGCACGCATGCCCCCTCGAGGGTGACACATAACTAATGTGTCATGTGACAGTCTGCCTGGCGCAGATCTCACGACCTCCTGTCCATCTGACAGTGCGTGCAGATCCCCCAGGACAGAAGTGGCGTCACCATGGTCATTCATTGGCGACTCAGCCCTTCTGGCTGGCCCCTGACCCACTGGTTCTTCCACTGAGGACTCTTTCCCCCTCTCACCCCTTACTCTGGACCTCTGCACCCTCCCAACTGGAGTGGTACTGCCAGACACCAGGACCGCTGGAGCTCTGGTTACAGACACTCCACGTCCTCTAGACAATGGGAGATCCTCCTCAAATGGCCTACAAGTACAGCCTAGGCCCCCAACCTGGTGTTCCCTGAAGAAACCATCCAGGCCCTGGGACTGGGTTTCGGCTTTTGGGCACCTTGGAACACAGCCCACACTCACTCCTTCTCCTCTGAGACAGGACGTGAGCCCCTACACCCCTCTCACTACACTGGGACCTAGCTGGGCTACACTGAACCTCTTCCACCACACAGGACCGGAAGATACCCGAGCCACTCTTGTTGGAATCATTCTCCAATGCCTCTGCAGGACCTCTAGCACATAGTCAGAGGTCCACCTCCCGTGCAAGCTCCTTATCACCAAAAGAACTCACACCCACTCGTCCAGTGCAACACACCACTCATCCAGACACGCCCCCAACCAAGACTGGTGAGACAGTTCCTTACTGCCCCTGAATCTCAACCTGTACCCCTCTTACTGGGAACCAGGTACCATACTGTGGGAACGGGGAATGGGACTTCCTGCACTGGACACCATATTGCTGCCACCACTGGATCCCACCCTTACTGGTGAATCCAGACAACTCAACTGAGCTCAGGGGATAAACTACCCTCCAGAGCTAACTTTTTCTCCTCCACACTCCCTTTCTTCCCTCCTATCCACCCACACCTCTGGGGACAGGAAAAGGGATTGGGCACTGGACCCAGCAAGGGACTCCCTATCTATGGGAACCTCCCAACCTACTGGCGTCCCGCCCTGTCATTTTCTCTCTTCTGCCACCAATCATAAAAGCGCAGAAAACTCCATTAAAACAATGACACTGTTGAGGAGAAAAATAAAATCAGTAAAAATAATCCCCAATATGTGATTATCTAAAATGCAGAGCTTTGTAGTGCAGCCAGTTGTCGCTGTGGTACTGCGCAAACGCAAGTCCTATCCTCACCGCTGACAACCAATGTTAGAAATGGGATCTCTGGTTGGCTAAGGCTTGCGCCAAAGCCAGGCAGAGACCACCACTCTAGTCAGGGCAACGAAGTTACACGCCAAAGGTAACCCCTGCTCACCCCCTTGGTAGCTTGGCACGAGCAGTCAGGCTTATCCCGGAGGCAATGTGTAAAACGTTTGCGCAATACACCCACAGCAACAACATACTAGGCACACCACAAAAAGGAACTCCACACAAGGTTATATATAAAAATAGCCTTTGTATTATCATAAAACACATTAGACTAGTACTCACATAATATACATCGTGCCACCTGGCACGGGGTCATATTTACAAGGGAATTATTTACACCTGACAGGGCCAACTGGACCACTGTCAGAACCAGCACAAAGCGAACTTAGTATAGGTAGTACTTATAATAAATGTAGAACACATCATGAACGTACAACCAGTAATCACTGGTAACCACTGTACTTAGCATCAGCCTGTAACATAAACTACATTATGCACAGTATCACATCAGGCGCGAATTACATTCTGCGCCAACCTCACCAGCATAAATACATTATGCAATCCTCTCATAAGTCTAAACCCATTAGACCCTAACCTCCTAAGTATAACTCACATTAGGGGCGTAAAGCGCAGTAGAGAGTAACTCACAACCTAAATGCATTAGGTAATAATAAAATCACAAGCATAAACACATTATGCCAAACCTCATAATCATAACAGTACATTAGAGGTATAATACAGGGTGCGTAAATCATACTACATGAATTACATTTCCTAGCACCCAAAATCACATCAGCACATAGATCAGATTAGGGCCTGGCGCCCTATAAACCTAACTGTCCCCCTGGCCAACTGGCCATCTCTAAAGGGGCTCAAATGCCCTATGTCCACAGAGTCAGGGCGCGCTGCCAACGCAGCGAAAGTCAAGGGTGCGCAACTGCGCAAACCTAAACGTAGCAGCTGCCCACTACTTGCTGGGCAGCTGGAAATATCCCATGAGGGCCTGATCGGTGCAGCTGCCCACTACTTGCTGGGCAGCTGGGAATCAAAATGTGGCACTGGCACTCACTGTGCCCTCTAGACAAAAAGATGGCAAACGTTGCAGCTGCCCACTCACTTTCGGGGCAGCTGTGGACATGGGCCCTGGCACGACTGTGCCCTCGGGGCCCAACTGGGGCTCATTAAATAATACTGGCCCCCATCTTTGCAGCGGTCCGCCATGGCGGTACCGCTGTGAAGACTCAAGGAGGCTCTGGCACCTCTGTGCCTCGGGGAGCAACTACGGGGGCAGGCACCGATAGCGTGCCTCGACACCCCCTCCCCACCAGGCTCCACTCACCGGACTTCCTTCTCGGGAAGACTATGCACAGAACGTTGGAGCGGCCCGCAGCGGCGGGCCCGCTCATAAAAAGCAGCTGCCGGCCAGAGTGTCCCACCCAGCCCTCACTCACCGGGCTCGTGGATGCTCCTCTGGTCTTCCTCTTGGCAGTCGGGGCTCTCCTCCCGGCACGGGAGCCCCGGTCACCGTCGGCCGGCCAGCAGCGTCGCGCTGCCTCTCTCTCCATTTCCGGCGACTTTTGGGCGTTTGCCAGAGCGGGGTAGGCTCCCGCCTGGCTTCTCTTCACCCGGTCCCCCTTCCTGGGACCGGGACTTTCTCCCGTCTCAGGCTGGACGCGGGGACAGCTCGGCGGCGTCTCACGGAGGCGGGGTAGGCTCCCGTCCTCCTTCCTGCTCTCATCACGCGGCCCCGCCCACCGTCAGGCGGAATTGCCTGTCTTCCTGGTCGGGCAGGCGGCAATTCTCTTCTTCGTGGCGAGGCGGGGTGGGCACCCGCTCGCCGATTAAAAGTATAAAGCGGGGTGAGCACCCGCTCAAAATAGGCACCAAATGCGGGGTGGGCACCCGCAATTTTAAGCATCCATAAAGCGGGGTAGGCTCCCGCTCGGTCACCAATATGCGGGGTGGGCACCCGCCTCATTCAGCATCACGGGGGAATCCCTACGTCGGGATTCCCCCTCCAAAGGGGCTGCAGCTCAGCGCTGCGTAGCCCATGCTCCTTTTCCTCCTTGGGGCAAATTAAAATAAAGCGCTCCCTGGGCACCAGATGCAGGCAAAGTCCTGGGGCAAGGGGAATAAAGCAAATGGTCCCAAGAGTCCTTTAGGCATCAAGGAGGCAATGCAGGGCCCAGGGAGGCAAGCCCTCATGGCAGCCCCCTGGGCCCCAGCAGCAGCACGCCCGGCAGGCTTCAGGAACAAGACTGAACATTTACATGGGGTCACAGCCCCTTCTTTTATACACCCTTTTCCCTTTGTGTCACAGCACAGGGCTGGGGAAAAACCAGACGCAACTGGTTTGGGGGGAGCTTTGGAGCACTTTGTTTTGCTCAGCTCCTCTCTCCTTTCTCAGGACAGGCCAGGGACATCAGATGCACCACAGGGGGTGGAGCCAGCATTGTGGAGGGAAGGCACAGCCCTATTCAGGCCCCAGGTGCAACTCCTCCCTCCCATCTAGATGTAGATCTCTCTATTCACCACTGCGCTGACTCACCCTGCCCCTCCAGGAGCCACACACACCTCCCAGCCCCTGTCACTAACAAAGCCAGACATGCAATTCACATCAGGCAGGCAGACACAGAGCACACATAAATGCCAACTTCTAAAAGTGGCACTTCTCCACTAGTCACAATAAATCTGCGCACACCATTGCGCAGCATTTATTCTCACGAGTTTGCACATACTAAACTCGCCCCTGCACTCCTCTCACACCAGGAATTACCATGGACACACATATCCCCCATGAATTCCTATGGGAGGGCAGGACAATCTCACCACACGCACTCAGCGTGCATGCACTTTACACTGGCCCACAGTGCTAAAGTGCCCAGAGACTTAAAACTACTGACATACAAGGCAAAAAGTTTAGGGGTGAACCTGCCAAAAAGGGCCAAGTCCAACAGGAAACCTAGCAAACCTATACATTTTTGAAAACTAGACACCCAGGGGAATCCAGGATGGGGTGACTTGACTGCCTCCCACCAGGTTCTGTTACCCAGAATCACTTGCAAACCTAAAAAGTGTCAAAATAAATCACATTTTCCCCACATTTCTGTGGTGGAAAGTACTGGAATCTGCGTGGATCCACAAATTTCCTCCCACCCAGCGTTCCCCCAGGTCTCCCGATAAAAATGGTACCTCACTTGCGTGGGTGGGTCAAGGACCCGCGACAGGCAAGGGCCCAAAAGCTATTGAGGCGACATCAAAATTACCTATCACAAACCAACCTGGTTTTACATGGGGGTCCCATGGGTTTTGGCCCGGGGCTCGCAGCCATCTAAGGAAACCTCCTAACCCACACATTTCTGGAAACTAGACACCCGGGAGAGCCAAGCGAGGTATGGCTTGCGTGGGTCCCCCATCATTCTCCTACCCAGAATCCCCTGCAAACCTCAAATTTTACCGAAAATTTCACTTTTTTCTCACATATGTGTGGTGGAAAGTTCTGGAATCTGCGTGGATCCACAAATTTCCTCCCACCCAGCGTTCCCCAGGTCTCCCGATAAAAATGGTACCTCACTTGCGTGGGTGGGTCAAGGACCCGCGACAGGCAAGGGCCCAAAAGCTTTTGAGGCGACATCAAAATTACCTATCACAAACCAACCTGGTTTTACATGGGAGTCCCATGGGTTTTGGCCCGAGGCTCGCAGCCATCTAGGGAAACCTACCTAACCCACACATTTCTGGAAACTAGACACCGGGGAGTCCAGCGAGGTATGGCTTGCGTGGGTCCCCCATCATTCTCCTACCCAGAATCCCGTGAAAACCTCAAATTTTGCTGAAAAATTCACTTTTTTCTCCCATTTCTGTGGTGGAAAGTTCTGGAATCTTCGTGGATCCACAAATTTCCTCCCACCCAGCGTTCCCCCAGGTCTCCCGATAATAATGGTACCTCACTTGTGTGGGTAGGCACAGTGGCTGCAGCAGGAAATGGCCCAAATCGTACTCTGGAGACTTCAAAATTACCTACAGCAAAACTACCTGGTTTTGGTGGGGGGGGTACCTGAGATTTTGGCCCCGGGCTCGGTGGCCATCTTGGGAAAGTACCAAACCCAAACATTTCTGAAAACTAGACACCCGGGGGAGTCCAATGAGGTATGGCTTGCGTGGATCCCCCAACGTTTTCCTACCCAGAAAGCAATGCAAACCTTAAATTTAGCTGAAAAAATCACATTTTCCACATATTTGTGTGTGGAATCACTGTGCCGGCACAAATGTCCTACCACCCAGCGTTCCCCTTGTTCTCCCGAGTAAAATGATACCTCACTTGTGTGGGTGGGCCAAAGGCCTGTGGCTAGGAAGAGCCCAAAACATAGGGATTTTGAGTATAGCACCGAGAATTCTAAGCGCTACATTTTTTAAAAAATACGTTTTTAGCTAATTCTGCTTTGGACACCCACACAAGTGAGGTATCATTTTTCTCGGGAGAACAAGGGGAACGCTGGGTGGTAGGACATTTGTGCCGGCACGGTGATTCCACACACAAATATGTGGAAAATGTGGTTTTCAGCTAAATTTAAGGTTTGCATTGCATTCTGGGTAGGAAAACATTGGGGGATCCACGCAAGCCATACCTCATTGGACTCCCGGGTGTCTAGTTTTCAGAAATGTTTGGGTTTGGTACTTTCCCAAGATGGCCGCCGAGCCCGGGGCCAAAATCTCAGGTACCCCCACCAAAACCAGGTAGTTTTGCTGTAGGTAATTTTGAAGTCTCCAGAGTACGATTTGGGCCATTTCCTGCTGCAGCCACGGTGCCTACCCACACAAGTGAGGTACCATTTTTATCGGGAGACCTGGGGAACGCTGGGTGGGAGGAAATTTGTGGATCCACGAAGATTCCAGAACTTTCCACCACAGAATGTGAGAAAAAGTGAATTTTTCAGCGAAATTTGATGTTTTCACAGGATTCTGGGTAGGAGAATGATGGGGGACCCACGCAAGCCATACCTCGCTGGACTCCCCCATGTGTCTAGATTTCCAGAAATGTGTGGGTTAGGTAGGTTTCCCTAGATGGCTGCGAGCCCCGGGCCAAAAACCCATGGGACCCCCCCATGTAAAACCAGGTTGGTTTGTGATAGGTAATTTTGATGTCGCCTCAATAGCATTTGGGCCCTTGCCTGTCACGGGTCCTTGACCCACCTACGCAAGTGAGGTACCATTTTTATCGGGAGACCTGGGGGAATGCTGGGTGGGAGGAAATTTGTGGATCCACGCAGATTCCAGAACTTTCCACCACACATATGTGAGAAAAAAGTGAAATTGTTGGTAACATTTGAGGTTTGCAGGGGATTCTGGGTAGGAGAATGATGGGGGACCCACGCAAGCCATACCTTGCTGGACTCCTCCGGGTGTCTAGTTTCCAGAAATGTGTGGGTTTGGTAGGTTTCCTTAGATGGCTGCGAGCCCCGGGCCAAAAACTCATGGGACCCCATGCAAAACCAGGTTGGTTTGTGATAGATAATTTTAATGTCGCATCAATAGGTTTTGGGCCCTTCCCTGCAGCGGGTACTTGGCCCACCCATACAAGTGAGGTACCATTTCTATTGGGATACTTGGAGAAATGCTGGGGGGTTGGAAATTTGTTGTTACTTTCTGCAGTGTGAAAATTTGGACACAATAATTAGGGGTGGGCGGAATTTGCGTAGTCGCGCTCCGCAAAGCTCCGCGAAACGGTAAAAAATCTCCGCGAGCACGCAAAAGTTCCGCGAACACGCGGAATTGCTTGTTCCACCCGTTCGCAATGCTTTTTTCCTGTTCGCGAACGCTGTTTGCGTGCTCGGGGAGAAATATCTCGCGAACATGCATTTTGATAGCGCAAACAAGCAAAAAATTCCGCGAAGCCGCAGATCGCGGAATTGTTGGCAATTTCGCGTTCTCCGCGGAACGCGAAATTACCCAAATTCCACAAATTCCGCAAGCGGAACGGAATTTACCGCCCAGGCCTAACAATAATGCAAGGAAAATGTCGCAGTCACATTTTGAGGTTTGCAGGACATTGTGCGTAAGATAACTTGTTGGAATCCACAAAAGAGACATCACCATGCACTCCCATGGGTGTTTAGTTTACGACAAAAACTACAGTTGTTAGGTTATTCTTAGATGAAATGTACAGCTTGGCAGAGAGACAAAACAGACAAAGATTACTGCAGAGCCATCTATTCTTCAAGCACACACACATACTGGTTGGATTTGGCACGAGGGCGAGTGATGGTTCAGTATATAAAATGTTATTAACAAGAGATTTCACAAAAATGAAATGCACTGTCAATAATTGAAAGGACAAAAACCTGAACCAGTGACTCAAAGCTCGTGAGCTGTAAAGCCACTTCAAGGCACCAACCGCTTTACAGGCCATTCACACACCTTTCATACATGATACACACAAGACCATTCACACCACCAGGCACAAAACCAACACATTACAACATTCACCAAAAAGGACAAGGTACACCCAGCTTGAAAAAAACAGAAAAGACATTTTTATGCACAACCACCTATTCCTCACGCACACATACATACTGGTTGGATTTGGCACGAGGGTGAGTGATGGTTCAGTATATACAGTTGTATTAACCAGAGATTTCACAAAAATGAAATGCACTGTTAATTGAAAGGAGGAGAAACTGAACCATTGACTCACAGCTCGTGAGCTGTAAAGCCACGACAAGGCACCAACCTCTTTACAGGCCATTCATACACCTTTCATACCTATGACACATACAAAACCATTCACAACGCCAGCCACGGGCCCAGCACATTACAACACTCACACCAGCAGACAGCGCCATTCAAGGGCCCATCACTTTCACATGCCCACATTCCTGACACAGCAACCACACCAGCTCACGGATTGCGTTGAGTGGCGTTTGGCTAGCAGTGTGTGTAGTGACCAGCAGCTAGTCACTACTCACACACCGCCAGCCAAGCGCCAGTCTACGTACACCACCAGCCGAGCACCAGTCCACACACACCGCCAGCCAAGCGCCAGTCCACACACACCACCAGCCAAGCGCCAGTCCACACACACCGCCAGCCAAGCGCCAGTCCACGCACACTGCCAGCCAAGCGCCAGTCCACACACACCGCCAGCCAAGCGCCAGTCCAGGCACACCACCAGCCAAGCGCCAGTCCACACACACCGCCAGCCAAGCGCCAGTCCACGCACACCACCAGCCAAGCGCCAATCCAAACACACCACCAGCCAAACGCCAGACCACGCACACCACCACACAAGCGCCACTCCACGCACACCACCATCACATTTAGGATTTTTTTAATATAAATAAGAAAACACAAACAAATTGCAAATAAATACAAATCTACTAACACAAAATCTGAAACTAAATACACTACACAAAATCCAACCTTGAAACTGAACAAAAAATATTAAACAATAGAGGCCAGGCAGTTCACTTTACCACTCATGGATGCTCCCAAAAATTATTTTGCGTGTGGTACATTCTAAAACAAGCAGGCACACACAGCCCAGGGTTAGAAGGACACTCGGGGCAGTACATACGAGTCTCCTTCCGCATACCTCTTCGCCAACAGACTCTACATCTCCTACTGGGAAAGTCTTTTGAGGGTGTGGGAGGAATGTGATCAGGAAAGTGGCGATCTTTCAATCTAGCAACATCCTCCACCAATCCAACTCTAGGAACACTTGCCTGTTCCACTAAAACAAGGCTGCCTATTACAGACTCCTGAAACTTAACAAAAGTCATCTTTGACTCAGGACAAGAATCCTGGAACACAACAAAAGCATTAAAGGTTGCCAAGTGGAAAAGATGGATAGCCAACTTCTTATACCAAATGTAAGCCTTACGAAGAGCAGCATAAGGTTCCAACCTCTGATCTACTCTGTCAACACCACCCATGTGCCTATTATAGTCTAAAATGCACACAGGTTTGCGCACTTCAGCAATGTGACCCCAAACAGTCACAGGTGCAGTGCTTTCATCATGGATGGTAGTCAGCATGTAGACATCTCTCCTGTCTACAAACTTCACAGCTAGAAGCTCCTCGCATACGCATACGCACTGCACTGTCCCCGCACAAGCTTTTGGCAAACAAGTTCTTTTGGGAAACCTTTACGGTTAGAGCGGATTGTGCCACAAGCAAAAGTGTCCACTTTGGCCAATTCCTGAACAACCGCACACCAGTGTAGAAGTTATCTACATATAAATGGTGGCCTTTGTTAAAAAATCCTCTACCAAGTTCCCACACAATTTTCTCAGTCACTCCAAAAGTGGACGGACAACCAGGGGGTTAATCCTGGATTCCTTACTGGTGTACACCCTGAAATTAGAGACATATCCAGTCCTACTGTCACACAGCATATACAGCTTAATTCCATAGCGTGCCCTCTTACTAGGAATGTATTGCCTAAAAACCAAGCGGCCCTTGAACAACACCAAAGACTCATCCACTGCAATTTCTTTCCCAGGAGCATAGATTTCAGAAAATCGATCAACAAAGTGATCAATGACAGGCCGAATCTTAAAAAGACGGTCACATTCAGGGTGATCTCGTGGCAACGCTAAACCATTATCGACAAAATGCATCATCCGAAGCAGAAGCAAATACCTATCACGACTCATGACTGCCGGAAATATAGCCGTTGCCATCAAGGGACTAGTAGACCAATATGAAGACATTGATGGCTTCCTTAGCAAGCCCATCAAAAAAGTTAAACCCAAGAACTTCTTCATCTCTTCCAAATTTGTGGGAGTCCACCGGGTAGCTCTAGAGTGGGGCTTAAGGCTGGCACTGTTGTCCCTCAAAAACTGTTCGGCATACAAATTAGTCTGCTCAACAATCTCTGCCAAAAACACATCGTCCATAAACAACTGAAAAAACTTATCGGCAAAAAGTTTTCAGTATTCACTCTACACCCTGGAACACCAGTAAAGTCTGGCAATGCCGGCTGCACCATGCCTGGGGCAACCCAGAGGTCAGCACTTTCAACGGGAAGCCTTGCAGCCCCAGGCTGCAGCCCAGATGCCTCTTGCCGCACTACACCAACGGGAAGCCTTGCAGCCCCAGGCTGCAGCCCAGATGCCTCTTGCCGCACTACACCAACAGGAAGCCTTGCAGCCCCAGGCTGCAGCCCAGATGCCTCTTGCCGCACTACACCAACGGGAAGCCTTGCAGCCCCAGGCTGCAGCCCAGATGCCTCTTGCCGCACTACACCAACATGAAGCCTTGCAGCCCCAGGCTGCAGCCCAGATGCCTCTTGCCGCACTATCGGCACATCAATGTCCTCCTCTAACAAAGGCACTTCATCTGCACTAAGAGTAGCTTCATCCGCACTGAGAGTAACTTCATCATCCGATGATTCCATGTGGAGAGAAAACTCACTGCCTGAATCGTCCCCTGCCTCCTCTGCCTCAGATGCAAAGTCAGTCTCTGAACCATGGTCAGAGGAAGACTCAAAAGCATACCAACAACCTGCTGAGCAGTAATCCTGCGGCTAGCCATTATCCTTACTAAGAAAGGAGACTGCACAAACAAGTCAACAACAACCAACACTGTGCAAAGCAAGTAAGTAAAAAAATGTGTGCCTTTATCACAAAGATCTATATACTCAAAAACTATATGATTCACTTACAAGAGACAGCTACACTCACCAGCACCTACTCTGCAGAGACACAGCAAAAACCAACGATATCCCACTAGAAAGAAAAAAACAAAACCAATTACTCACAATACAACAAAATACACATCGAGCACAAATGCAAAATGTTTTTGACACTCAAAAAACAGAAGCCAAACATACTGCTATTATTACACCATTCGCAAAAAACACATTCATGCAGAGAAATAAAACTCATTTACATTGTACAAAAAAGTCTCTTACCAAACACATGCAACTACGCAAACAGTAACGAAACCGCAACCTGGAACAGTCTAAAGAGCAAAAGCCTTGACCTAACAAAAAGGAGAAATAAAGCATTACAATTGCAATTCACAAGAAATAAAACAACATTATAACACGCTATGTCACTACCCAAATGGGGGCAGAAAGGCCAAATACACATAAAAAAATATATGTCCCCTGGAAGCGGCCAATTTATTTATTTTTAGATACCTGGCCCTAGTGGGCTATTCTACCCCCCACCCCTGGGACAGAAATGCCATAAAATGCAGGTGATCTGTCCCCAGGGGGGGCAGAAAAGTCTTAAAAATTATTTAGGCCCATAAGGAAGCGACCCTTGGCCAAGGGGTTGCTTCCATTTAAAATTTAAAACTCTCCCTGGTGTCTAATGGGGTTTTCTGCCCCCCCCCCTGGCCAAATACACAAACCGATCTGCCCCCAGGGGGGTAGAATATAATTTTTTTTTAAATGGCCCCTGAAAGCAACCCATGGCAAGAGGTCGCTTCCAATTTAAAAAACAAAAACAAATTCCCTGCCTCTAGTGGGCTTTTCTGCCCCCCCTGGGTCCAGAAACGCCCAAAAAATCAGGTTATCTGTCCCCAAGGGGGGCAGAATATACTTTTTAAAAATATTTAGCCCCTGGAAGCGACCCTTGCCCAAGGGGTCGCTTCCATTTACATTTACACAAAATCCCTGGTGTCTAGTGGGGTTTTCTGCCCCCTGGAGGCAGAAAGGCCAAATAAAAACCGATCTGCCCCCAGAGGGGGCAGAATATACTTAAAATGATTTGGCCTCCAGGAAGCGACCCTTGCCCAAGGGGTCGCTTCCATTTACATTTATACAAAATCCCTGGTGTCTAGTGGGGTTTTCTGCCCCCTGGGGGCAGAAAGGCCAAATAAAAAACTGATCTGTCCCCAGAGGGGGCAGAATATACTTTAACATAATTTGGCCCCCCAGGAAGCGACCCTTGCCCAAGGGGTCGCTTCCAATTTAATTTTAAAAAAAATCCCTGGCTCTAGTCGGCTTTTCTGCCCCCCCTGGGTCCACAAACGGCCAAAAATCGGCCGATCTGTCCCCAGGGGGGGCAGAAAAGTCTTTAAATTATGTGCCCCCTTAGGAAGCGACCCTTGCCCAAGGGGTCGCTTCCTTAACCGAAAAAAACCGAATCCCTGGTGTCTAGTGGGACATTCCTGGTGCACGATCGCGACGCTGTGCGCGATCGTGCACCAGGAATGCCCTGCATTGAGACATCAGGGGAGAGGAAACATAGTTTCCTCTCCCCCAATGCCTCAAGGCATCAAGATTTGGGGCCCCCACCCCACCGCAACAACAAACACTCACCCTCCCTCTGGACGCGCTGGAAAGAAATGATTTCCAGCGCGTCCAGCGCTTCCTGATGACGTCGGCGCGCGCTGCGCGCGCTGACTTCATGGGGAAGCGTGGGGGGGCCGGGGGTGGCAGCGGAAACTATTCCGCTGCCATCCCCCTCTGTGGGGGCAAGATCGATGCCCCAGGGGGGGAGCACCAGCGCTTCCCCCAGGGGCTGTGCTCATGACGGAGCGGTTCCGTCATAAACACAGCCCAACCGATGCTCATGACGGAACCGCTCCGTCATGAGCATCGAAGGGGTTAACATACCCTATTAGACTCATGTTGTTATGATATGTCTATGTGTTTACATAAAGGAGTTATCTACTGCTGAGACTTTATGAAATGTATGACAATGACAAATAAATCGTCTTAGTGACTTGAAATGAACTATTTTTTACCCATATTGCAGAACTTAACGTTTATGACTTTAATGTACTAACTGTGTGCTTTACACCTTGATTGCAGGTACACTGAGCTGTGCTTCATCACCGGACTCACTCACCTACGATAAAGTTATGTGCACTGTGAGGGGAAGGACGTCTACGGCTATCCTCCTATCTCTTAGACACCATAGTGCGTTTTGAATCACTGGATTTGGAATTCGGCATCAGACAATACAAACTTACACAGATTGGGTACTATACCGCAATTTCTCTAAGTTTCCCCTACATAGGTAACAAGATGCCAATGCCGCAGTGCAGGGTTTCCCTTTTCCAAACCCACTGGACTACTTTCCAAATGTGGACACACGTCAGGTACCTCTACCATCAAATTTCTGATGATGCAACATCTCTGATCAAGCATCACGACACCGTCAACAGCACTAATTATGACACTTGTCATGGTTTAGGACACTATGGATATAAATCGTGAACACACTTTTCTATAGTAGAGATGTCCCAACATTCATTCACTCTTAGTTAAAATTACACCACTTTTTATGCACTCTTACATTTTACTTCAAACACAACACAATTACTTAATATGATTTCTACTTTGTTTTTTACGTGTAAATATATTCCTATTTGTGAATATTTCTTCCATGTTTATCACTTGTCACGTGATGCAGTTAATTACAATGTTATTATTTAATGGGGTCAGGCCCGGGTTGGGGTCAGATGACCAAGACCACGGACGTGGTTGAAACACGTCTTTTGTCATGCAACAATAAATAACTGATGATACCTGACCAGTGGGCTCATGAGGTGCTTTTTCTTCATTCGTTTCCTTTTGGAATATATATATATATAAGTGAAGAACATCAAGTTTTATTCAAAATGCATAGCCAATATGACGCGTTTCGGCCGCAGTCCTGCGGCCTTGATCACATAACTCGCTACTTACAAATGCAAGCTTTATATAGCAATTCAATTCAATTCAATAATCTTTATTCGGATATAAAGTGTCCATAAAAGTACAAACAATTCTCGCTTTATATAGCATACAGACATGTAACCCAACCGTGATTGACATGTTAAATGAGCACAGGTGAAAATGTAACAAAACTCTGCCCCCTAGGTGAGAACGAACATGGACATGTTGGTGACCACGTAGGTCATGAACAGTATAGACAGACTGTATGTAGCCACATATATAAACAATAGAAATGGAAGGTATCTGTTTTGCCTAGTCATGTTCGACATGCTGTGAGCGGGCGCGAGGTGAGAGTCACAGTTACCGGCAATGAAACGTGCATGTGTAGACCCTGGGCGCATAATAATATGCTATAGGCGTGGGTCTAAAGAGAAACGGCAACAGATAATTGCCGAGTGCGGCAGCTGAATCTAGACCGCCTAAATGCGGTAGCGTGTTGTCACTGTAACGGGTTGCAGTGGAGTAAGACTGCTGCTGAGGATGCACGTGTGGTTTGGAAGCCGCCTAGCAGTAACCGCACTCGGTCTGCCTCTGAGTGGAATGTGGTGGCATATGTGGAGTCTGATCAGTAGGCAGCCTAGGGGAATGAGCGGGTGCTCGATGTGAAGTGAGTGCGCTGAGCTAAAAACCGCTGTGTTGGTACTGTATGAATGACACAGGGTTTGTTCACGTGGTGCCCTAATTGTGGTGATGAATGAGGGCTGAACGGTGAGGGGGATAGACATGGTGCAGGGAACATATAATATAAAATGAGGCTTCAGTGCAGAACGGCGCTCTATGGAAAAATCAAGAACCATAGTAAGATCTAGTGATATACAGGGTAGCCCGCGAAGTACAAGTGTGAAAGTGTATATACAGTGGAGCACATGATAGCAGAGAGTGGCGTAAAACGTAGGTGTGAGTCTACGTGAAATAACATTGAAGTCAATAGTATGTCAGCATAATACACATAAAATGTGCTAATTACATGGGTATAGACATCATATAAACCACGAGTGTGGAGATCTAAATATGACCACTAGAAAAATATTGGAAGAAAGCCAATAGGGTTAGTGGGAGGGAGAGCACCTGGAGAAAGGGTATAGAGGCTAGAGGGTAGGGGTTGGAGAAGGGAAAAGGAAATATTGGAGACGGAAGCACATATTATGCAAGAGACATGAGAGGATGAGACCTTACATGGAGTGAAAAACCACGTAACAGCGTTGTATTAAGTATAGATCATGACAGAAAGCAGGAAGTTAAGACATTATAGGAAATTATACAAATCCTCACTGATGTTAAGGCCACATGGTGTCTTAGGGGCATATTACGATGGCGGGCGGAGGCACATCCGCCGTGCTGGCGGTGGCAGAAAATGCCCTTTTCCGCACTCCATCGGCGGTCTTTGTGTCCGCCGTATTATGATGGGCATAGATAGCCCATTTCCCATCCGCTGCGGTGTTCCGGGTTCCGCTGAAAATCTCCATCTGCACCGGTAGCGGACGGAGCCACATGAGAAGTACTGCTGTGTGGAATACGGTCAGGACCGCCGGTCAAATCACGATGCCTCATACAGCCCACCACACCGCTGCGGAGAATCCAGCCATTCGAGGATGGCGGTGGCAATACTGCGGATAGCTCCATGTGTTCCAGACCGCTGCGGAAATGGCGGTCTTTGCCCTTTCCGCAGCAAATCCGACCGCCACGGACGGATTTTCAGCTTTTCCGGCGCTGATTCCTGGAATCCGACCGCTGCTGTAGGGAGTTTCTGGCAGTGCATCCTAATTTGGCCGGTGGTTTTGCCGCGGAACCTGCAGGCGGAAGTTTCCCGCTAGCACGGCAGTCGGAATGTTTTTCCGACCGCCATCCTAATAGACCCCTTAGTGTTTAGGTCAAGTATGTAGCGTGACTCAAGTTGCCGCAGGGGTTTTTCCCGTTTACCCCCTCTTCTGGTTGTGGGTACATTTTCAATGACAAAGTATTTAAGGTGTTGGAGGTTATTGTTGTGGACCTCTTTAAAATGTCTCGCCACAGGATATGTATGGTCATTGTTGACTATTGCCCTGAGGTGTTGCAGAATCTGCATGTGCACTTGGAGTTTAGTGCTCCCAACATATCTTAGGTTGCAGGTACACTGGAGAAAGTATACCGCGTATTCAGTCTTACAAGTGTATTTGTTACTGATGACAATGGGTTCAGATCTGAAGTCTGCATTGACCTGAGTGGTATTAATCCCAAAACGACAGGCTCTACAAGTGTTGCATTTGAAGAAGCCCTTCACATTGGTGACCCAATTAGATGTGGTGGTGGCTTCGGGACTACTTCTGACTAAGGCATCCCTCATGGAGTATGCACGTCGGTAGGTGATGTTGGGACGTGTGGGGACTAGTGGGCCGAGAATAGGGTCTGTTTGGATGATCCGCCACTGTCTGTTGATGATGGATCTGATGGCTCTCTCTTCTCTGCTGTAAGTAATAATTAGGCGATTGTCTACTCTGCCACCAGTGTCAGTCATGGGGGTGGCAATTGCAGATATTTGAGTCTGGACATCTTCAGTGTGGCCCCTCAGCAATTGTTCTCTGGGTGTGTCATTTGCTCTCCTAATAGCTCTAGTGATGGTCTGAGTGGAGTACCCCGTGCCTTGAATCTCCTAAGGGCATCAAGTTGACATCTAGTCAAATCCTCCTCATTACTGCAAATTCTCCGTAGACGGAGCATTTCACCATAAGGGATGCTAGCCACTAGATGTTTTGGGTGAATACTCGAGGCGTGGAGTGTAGAATTGCCTGCAGTGGTTTTGCGATGTAGTTTGGTATGCAAGGTGTCATTGGCAATATACACAGTTACATCAAGGAATTCAATGTTAGTGGCACTGATGGTGGTGTTGAATTCTAGGTTGAGATCATTGTTATTGATCTCAGACACAAAGCCCAAGGCACTTTCCTCAGTGCCCCTCCATATCACAAAAATATCGTCAATATAACAAAGCCAGGTAATTACATTGTTATTGAAAGCTTCGTGGTGGATCGCCCTGAGGACCCGCTCCTCCCACCAGCCTACATGAAGACAAGCATAGCTGGGGGAGAAGCAAGCCCCCATTGCGACCCCTCTCAACTGTTGATAAATATCATTGGCAAACAGAAAAAAGTTGTTATTAAGGCACCACTTAATCAAAAACAAAATGAAGTCATATATATATATATTTATACCACTGTGTAGTTATAGTTAGGACGTACTCCTGTGGGATTGTGGTAAAAGAATTTTCCTCTCCTGTAACACAGAGTATTAGCCATCTCTGGTCTGTTGGTACCTTTACACTGGTGACTTCAGTCATGACTCTCGTCACCTCTCTCCAGAAGACCTGGATTCTTTTGCACTCCCAAAGGATATAGAAAAAGGAACCTATTTCCCAACATTTACTCACACAATATCTGGACTCTTCTCGCCCCATTCGGTGCAATAGTGATCTGGTTGCGTTCGATCTATGGAGTATGCACAATTAGATCAGATGAAACCTGGCCCTTATAGCCACCTCCTGTGGGCTCTGCATTGCCTCTACCCAGTCATCGTCCTCCAAAAGTCCCAAATCTGTCTCCCATGCCACCCTCTAGGGATCTATTGGGTTGGGTGAATTGTACATTATTTTCTTGTATGTTAGTGAGGTGGCTCGTGCCGTCATCAGGTCCATCAGTAGTCTATCTTCTAATGGCGAATAGTCAGGTAGAGTATCCCCCCTCCCTGAGGTATTGGCGCATAGAATGGTTTAATTGCATGTATCAATATCGTTCACGTTTCTACCATTTCATATTCATTTTGTAGGTCCTCAAAGGTACGCTGGCGTTGTCCCCTCCAAATATCCTCCAACTTTTCAATTCCCAGTATTTCCCATTTCTTGAAGAATCCCCTCAGTGCTCCTACTTCTGTCAGTTGGTCGCTATCCCATAGTGGAGTTTTCCCCATTAATTTCCCTTCCCAGCCTATGTGCTTCTGTACTTCTCTCCAGACTCGTATCACTGTTTGGGTGTGTGGTGGAAGCTGTTTTCCCATGCGTCTATTGTACAACGCTGCTAAATATCCCCTTTTTCACATAGCCCAATTGTCTGCCCTGTACACTGGGTCTTCGCAGTCCGTAAATGCCCAGTCATTCACTACTATTAATTGTGAGGCCCAGTAGTACTTATTTAAGTCCGGGACTGCCAGTCCCCCCTCATAGGTACCTCTCTGGAGCTTACCAAGTGCGATTCTAGAGCTGTCTCCATCCCATAGGAGCTTTCACACCTCGCTATTTATATCCTGGAATACCTTCTTAGGTATTTTATATGGGGTGTTCTGCAGCACATATAGCAACCGAGGCAGGGACATCATTTTGAAAATAACTGCCATGCCCATCAGGGAGACCGGTAATTTCCGACAATGTTCCGCATCATTTCCTAGCCGTAATTTCCGCCAATGTTCCACATCATTTCCTAGCCATTTTATTTGATGATATAAGTTATCTGTTAGGAAGTCGTCTTCCTTCATGGATATCTGAATGCCCAAGTATGTGAATCTTGTTTTAGTTACCAGTTGCGTGGAGCCCTCCAGTCTTTGGGGTACTGTCCTAGTAAGCGGGAAGAGAAGGGATTTATTCCAGTTTATTGTATATCCGGAAAAGGTGCCAAACAGGTGAAATATTTGGAGTCCCCTGTGTACTGATCTATACGGTTTTGTCAAATATAGGAGTATATCATCGGCATATAGTGATATCCTGTCTTCTCAATCGCCCCCTCCCTGTATGCCTTGTATTATGTGGTTGTTTCGGACCCACGCGGCCAGTGGTTCCAATGCCAGGGCAAAGATCATCGGCGAGAGCGGGCAACCCTGTCACGTGCCCTTTCCGAGCTGGACTAAACAAGATACTTCCCCATTGACCCTTACCCTTGCCTCCGGGTCTTGATATAGGAGTTTTACCCATGCTGTAAAGTTGGGTCCAAATCCCAATCTATCTAATGTTGTGAATATAAATTGCCTTTCAATACTATCAAACGCCATTTGGGCATCTAGAGAAAGCAGCACTGCCTCTTCTGTGGCATCCCATGTGGACCTGCGTAACACTCCATATAACCTTCAGAGATTTAGCTGTGTGCCCCTATGCGGCATAAACCCAGACTGGTCCGGGTGTACTAACGTATCTATAACTGCCCGTAGTTTGGTTGCCAGCACCTTCGCCTCAACATTGAGCAAAGATATTGGTCTATATGATCCACATTCCTCCGGTGATTTACCCTTTTTTGGGGACTACCACTATTGGGGCGATAAGGTGGTCCAGTGGAAGTTTCCCTGTGTCTTTTGACTCTTGATACATATTAATAAGATAGGGAGCAACCTTGCTTGCTACACTCTTATAGAGTTATATTGGGAGCCCATTTGGTCCAGCTGCCTTTCCTGATTGCAGGTCCCCTATGGCCCCAATTATCTCTTCCACTGTAATATCTTGTTCTAATGTCTGTCTGTCTTCCACCCCTAGAACTGGGAGTATTATTTCACGCACTAGTTTACTACAATCCTCCGCTGTTCTCGTATTTTAGGACGTATATACCTCCTCATAATATTGTGCAAATGCTTCTGCGATTTCTGTACTTGTGTTTTTAACTCCTCCCCCTTTGGTTTGTATTTCCACTACCCAATTTCTGTCCCAATCTCTCTTCTCCAGCCAGGCTATCATTTTGTTAGCTTTGTCACCAACTTCGTATATTTTCCTTTGAACGGCCAGCGCTTGTGTTCTCACCTTTTGTTCCCCTAAGTCTTTCAACTACTGTCATTTAAGTTTGAGCCTGTGAGACACTGATTCTTCCTCTAAAATATTCTTTCCTTGTTTTTTTCCCAGATCCTCAATTTCCGCCTCAAGCCCTTCCAGTTCTCTATTCTGTTCCTTTTTCCGTATGCCAATTTGAGTCTGCGCATACTCTCTCACTACAGTCGTATAGGCTTCCCATAGCATGGCCGCCGATGTCATTGACCCCTCATTCTCCTGGAAATATTTTGTCGTACATGCTTGTATTTTTTGTGCAAATTGCTTGTCTCTAAAATACCATGGGTCTATTCTTGAGGGAAGTGTATTATATTTAGCCGGTGCCTGCAGCTGCACCTCAATTGGGGAGTGATCGGAAATGCCCCTTGCCTTATGTGCAGTTCCTCTAAATTGTTCCGCCTGTGCTAGGAATGTGAAAATGTAATCTATTCTGGAATGACTTTTATGTGCAGCCGATATATGTGTATTGCCGCTACGTGGAATTATGTTCGTGCCATAAATCTACCATGCCCATTGCTGTCACAAACCCCTCCAACAGTCCTCTGTCATGTGTCCCAGTAGCTCCTGTTATCCTATCTAAGGGGCCTATTAGCATGGTGGGAGGATCGCCACCGCCCGACCGGCGGTGGCGATCCGCCCACCAAAACACCCCGCCAGACGGCCTTTTACCCCCCGCCACATTAGCATGGCGGGGGTACCGCGGCAGACGGAAAGACCGTCCAACGCTTTTCCGCCGGTAGGCAATCGTCACGATTGCCTACCGGGCGGAACAGGCCTATAATATGGTGGCAGTGCCTTGCAGGCACCGCCATCCATATTATGATGTGGGCGGTGTTATGCCTTTCCATGGCAGAGACTCCGCCATGGAAAGGCATGCGGTTTTCGCATCGGGGGTCCGTTGCGGGCCCCCGGGGGGGTGGGGGGTTGGGGGCTGCACTTGGGCGGTACCTATGGTACCCCCCAACATTGGCATGGACAAGGTGGCAGGCACCGCGCGGTGCCTGTCACGTCGTGCATGCCAATGCACAACATGCATATATTGCATTGTGGCGGGTGCTGCTTACAGCACCGCCTGCCGCAATTCAATATAAGCGGGATGCCACCGCCACCGTGGCGGTGGCATCCTAATTGCCAGTGCGGGACCGCCGCACCTCTTGCGGGTTGTCCCGTTTGACGTTGCGCCATCGTAATAGACCCCTAAATTCCGACTTGTATAATTACATAATAATTAAGAATAGTCTGTACCAATCTACTTCCAATACAATAAAGTGCTGTCGTGTAAAAGTGCAGTGGAGAATGAAGAGCAAAAAATAGATAGCAGCATAAATTGGAATAGACAATATTAAGGGAGTAAAAGGCATAATTCACAGTTTCACAAGTCTTATTCATCATAGTGTAGTCAATCATCTCACTCAATTCTCACCTCACATTGTCTCACAGAAAATTGTGTAACTACTCTCCAAGATTTAACCCTTTGGGCATTCTGGTATCAAGGTTTAATATATACTAACTTTCTAGTTGTCTGAGGAGTGATTCTCTATTGCCTCCCCGTTGTAGCTTAGGTATCGAGTCAATAACATAATATTTGAGACAACTGAGATTGTTATTCTGAGCGTGTTTAAAATGTCAAGCTATTGAATAAGTTGGATCTGAATTAGTTATGGACCTTAGGTGTGGTAGGATTAAAACATGTTCCGACGTACTTACGTTTGCAAGTGCATTCAAGGACGTACACTGCATAGTCGTTATTACATGTAAAAAAACTCTTAATTTTATTGGTTTGTCACTAAAAGCTGTAGTATATTGTGACGCATTCACACCAAAATGGCATGCTTTACGAGCTGCACTTAAAAAACCTTTTTCTAGACGACAGCCAATTGCTTGTTTGTATTAATTCTGGGCTCCTGGTCACTAATGCGTTGCTAATGGAAGGAGCTCTTCTAAAGGTGATGGAAGACTTCATTGGTAGAGACGGTGCTATAATAGGATCCGTTTGGATTATAGGCCATTGTTTGTTAAAGATCGTCCCTAACTTGTGTTCTTGTTTGCTAAATGGAACAATTAATCTAATGTTGTTACCATCACTGTTTTTGTTGTCTTTCATGTTTTTGTGTTGTGTCTTATCGCCACTACAGTCCTTGAGTAAGATCGATTACCTACTATCCTTATTGGCTCATTCAATTGCACGAGTGATGGTTGCCAATGAATAGCCACGTTCTAAAAATCTAACTGTAGCTTCATCTTGACATTTGAGGAGAGTACTAGTCTGGCTACAAATTCTATGCAGCCTAAGCATTTCACCATATGGGATTCTATCCTTCAAATGACTAGGATGAAAGCTACGGGCGTGCAGAATGGAGTTGCCTGCCGTTGTTTTTCTAAATAGTTGAGATTAAATTATATTTTTTTCCACATAAATGTGTGCATCAAAGAAATCAATTTCGTGAGTGTTAATGTGGGCAGTAAACTCAATGTTAACATTGCTAACATTGATTTTATCAACAAATTGTTGAGTGCTGGTAACTGACCCTTGCCAAATGACAAACACATCATCGATGTACTGGAGCCTACTCACAACATTGTTGTCCCAAGCTTCAATATGATCAACCATCGGGACCTGCTCCTCCCACCAGCCCATGTGTAAACATGCATAACTAGGGGAGAAGCAGGCACCCATGGCAACTCCCCTTAATTGTTGAAACACCTCCTTGTTAAAATAAAATAAGTTGTTATTTAAGCACCAAGTGATCATAGATAACAGCATAGTGCTGTGGTTGCAAAGCCTCAAGTGGTCTACTCCTCAAGTAATATCTTACTGCATTCAGTCCATCTTGGTGCTTAATACTAGTATATAGCGAGGTGATATCCACTGTCATCAGTAAATAATCATTGGCCCAAGATATGTCATATATCCCGCACAGGAAATAGTTAGTGTCCTGAATGAATGAGGAAAGACTTGACACATATTCCTGAAGGAAATGATCCACATAAAATGATGTCTCTTGCAAATATTCTTTCTGGCGTGGGCACAGTTTTCATATGGACTTTGGGGATAAAGTACATCACAGACATTACTGGATGGTTTTCGCAGAAATAAATGCTCGTCCTTAGTCAAAAGGCCCTCATTTCTCCACCTGTTTAAATCCTCCTGAAATAAAATATTGATCTCTCTTACTTGCTGCATGGTGCTTCTTTTGTAACATTGTTCGTCATTGAGATGTCTATAAGCCTCTGTAAGATATTACGTTCTTGGCCACAGAACAATGCTGCCGCACTTATCAGCATTTCTGATAAGGACTTCATTGTTTTGTTGAAGCTTGTTAATTAAATTGTGGTATCTTTTCTCATGGTCATTCCATCCCATTTTGGGATTTATATTGCATATATATACAGCCAATAACATAAAAAATGTAAAAAACATAACAATTTAATTATAAATAAAAAAATAAACAAACTAAAAATTTAAATTTACTAAAAATATATTACATATTATAAATAATTTTAACTAGACGAAAATATAATAATATACGTTTCATTAATAAAAACTAAACTATAAATTCCACAAATAAAACATAAAGGGCCCGATTCTGATGCGGGTTGGAAAAGCTTCCCGACCGAGGGCCTGATTCTGATGCGGTTAGGAAGGCCTCCTAACGGCATTTGCTCCTTCCAAATCGGATCGGGAACGTGTCTTCCCGACCGAGGGCCCAATTCTGATGCGGTTAGGAACAAATGTTCCCATTGAAGTCAATGGGAGTTCAACCAAATCGTATCTGGAAGCATCCGGATGCATCCTACTCCGCCGGTCGGACTTTCCCGATCCGAGTGGGTCGGACACCATTTCCCAACCGATTCGGTCGGGAAGCTTTTCCAACCCGCATCAGAATCGGCCCCATAGTATAGCCACTCCAATTTATAAAACAGTACAAAAAAAATGAAAGTCAGGAAAACTACAAATTACTATTCCACTACAATAGATGCAACAGTAGGGAAAGCGTTGAATTGCACAGGGGTAAAATGTACTATTCCCGCTCCACTCAGTGCAACAGTAGGGAAAGTGTTGGATTGCGAATGGGTAAAATTGACTAGTCCCACCGCAGTCAGTGCAACAGTAGTGAAAGTGTAGGCTTGCGGAGGGGAAAATTTACTATTCCTACTCCAGAAATAACAACAGTAGGAAAAGTGTTGGATGGCGGAGGGGTCAAATCTACTTTTCCCACTCCAGTCAGTGCAACAGTAGGGAAAGTGTTGGATTGCAGAGGAAAAACATTTATTATTCCCACTCCAGTCAGTGCAACAGTAGGGAAAGTGTTGGATTGCGGAGAGGTTACATTTACAATTCCCACTCCAATCAGTCCAACAGTAGGGAAAGTGTTGGATTGCGGAAGGGTAAAATTTACTATTCCCACTTCAGTCAGTGCAACAGTAGGGAAAGTGTTGGATTGCAGTGGGTAAAATTTACAATTCCCACTGCAGTCACTCTTTCCAACATTAAATACACAGTAGTTCACTTTAAAAAATGTTAAAATTTTAGAAACACTATTAAATAACATTTTTTCATAATTAAATAGAAAAATTATATATATATAATTTTATTTTAAAAATAAACAAAATACATATTTATTACAATCTTTAATACATATAAAAAATGAATACAAATGTTATAATTATAAATAAAATACCAAACTATATTCCCAAAATATTAACAACAATACAATATTTTTTGAATGAAAAAACACAACACAATTAACACATAACATAACAAAAACACAATTTTGAAAATATTAAAATAATTTTTTACTTTTTATTACTTAAGTAACCTCCTACCCTATACCTATACAAACTACACAACACACATCTATTTTTTTTAAATTATAATATTGACACATTTTACATAATTATTTTTCACCAAAAAGATTTATAAGAACTACCTAATAGTACATTAATTATATTTAATTACCTTCCAACCCTTTATCCACCTAATATATATATATATTCACTGAAAAAAACCATAGGTTTCAGGCACGTTATAGTTATAAATTAGCATTTAAAAAACCTTTGAAATTCACTGAAAAAACCATAGGTTTCAGACACGTTATAGTTAGAAATTAGCATTTAAAAAACCTTTGAAATTCACTGAAAAAAACATAGGTTTTAGGGACAGTTATAGTTAGTTGGACATTGCACTCGTACAAAACCCGTGAAATTCCCCTGTTATAGTTAGTTCAGCTAACTATAACTCGCGCCCCGCAATGCACTGCTGATGACGTCACATATTACATCACTCATGACATGGTCAGTGACATCACTGATGACATCACTGATGACATCTCAAATGACATCACTGATGACATCACTGATGACATCATCCAGTGACTGTGTGTTTCTGTAAAGTTTAAATATGTTTAATATATATAGGGAAAGGCGTATTGAAGAATGAGTGGGTGTATAAGTGTCTGAATGGATGATTTAGTACGTGAGTGACTGACTCTACAAGTGAGTGATTAAACATATCTTACTGAATGCATGGGTTAGTGACTAAACAGTGTGAATGTCTGTATCCGTCTGTTTGTTGGTGTGTAAGTGGATGCATGGATTTGCGAATAGCTACATGAGTGTCTATATGGGTTATTGATTGGTTCTCTGAGTATCTGTATGGCTGCCTGAGTGTTTGTGTGGGTGGGGTGTGTGTGACTCTATACATAGATGTGTGAGTGGGTGATTCACTGGGTGCATGATTTCAAGAGTGCATCTGTGATGGACTGCTTGGGTGGGTGAGTGTGTGTATGGGTGTGTTAGTGAGTGAATGTATATCTCAGTGGTACATGTGTGAGTAACTACATATGTAAAAGGCAGTATATATGTGTGTTAGAGTATTTAAATGGCTATAAGTGAGAGTGTGTTATTGTGAGAGTGGCTGTATGGATGCGTGTGTGCTTGTATCAGTTATTGTATAAGAGCGTAAGAATGTGCTAGTATTTGTATGAGTAAGTGAGCTGGTGTGTGTATAACTGTATAGGTGAGTAAATGGGTGTGTGATTAATTTTTTGCATGACTGACTAGGTGTGTGAGTACCTCTATGGATGAGTGGCGGTGTGTGAGTGTTTATATAGGTATATGAGTGCATATGATAGTCCTGTACTGAGTGACTGTAAGTATGAGTGACTGTACAGGTGAGTGAGTGGATGTGTGTGTAGACCTAAGAATCAGTGAGTCGGTATGTAGTTTTTGGTGTTGGAGTGTCTATGGTTTTGAGAATGGCAGTCTGTAATTTAGAGTGGGTATATCAAAAGTTATATTAGGGTTTGAGAAGATGCATGAAATTATCACATGGATGATGTCATCAGTGATGTCATTTGAGATGTCATCAGTGATGTCATCAGTGATGTCACTGACCATGTCATGAGTGATGTAATATGTGACGTCATCAGCAGTGCATTGCGGGGGCGCGAGTTATAGTTAGCTGAACTAACTATAACAGGGGAATTTCACGGGTTTTGTACGAGTGCAATGTCCAACTAACTATAACTGTCCCTAAAACCTATGTTTTTTTCAGTGAATTTCAAAGGTTTTTTAAATGCTAATTTCTAACTATAACGTGTCTGAAACCTATGGTTTTTTCAGTGAATTTCAAAGGTTTTTTAAATGCTAATTTATAACTATAACGTGCCTGAAACCTATGGTTTTTTCAGTGAATTTCAAAGGTTTTTTAAATGCTAATTTCTATCTATAACGTGCCTGAAACCTATGGTTTTTTCAGTGAATTTCAAAGGTTTTTTAAATGCTAATTTCTAACTATAACGTGCCTGAAACCTATGATTTTTTAAGTGAATTTCAAAGGTTTTTTAAATGCTAGTTTCTAACTATGCCAACAGAGGTAGGACATGTGAAGAAAGAAGAAAAAACGCACAGAAAGAAGCAAAAGATGTGCAGAAAGAACCAACAGAGGAGCAGAAAGAGGCCTTGTTGCAAAATCATCCTGTGCCCACAACTTTTTTAGACGGGTACTGGTGGTAACTGACTCTGACTAACCAGAGCCAGTGCGCGTTTGCACAGTGGTGAAGGGAGGGGGCCTGAGGTGACATGTGTGCAAACGCGCCCCGTGGCGCGTTTTAAGTTGTGGGATTAAGTCCCCTTGAATCCTGAGGGTCCCTGGGGCCCAACTAGCCCCCAGGTACCTACAGTTAGGACCACAGAGCTGAGTTGCAGAGAGGCGTTCCGAGGCCACGCACCTTTTTCACCTCTCTGCAACGCAACTCTGTTGTGCTTACTGAAGGTACCTGGTGGGCTAGTTGGCCCATAGGATTCAAAGGGAATTAACTCCCCAACTTAAAACGCACCACAGGGCGTGTTTGCGCACATGTCACCTGAGGCCGCGCCCCTCCCTTCACCACTGTGCAAACGCGCCCCGTGGAGCGTTTTAAGTTGGGGGATTAGGTCACCTTAAATCCTGAGAGTCCCTGGGGCCCAACTAGCCCACCAGGTACTTCCAGTAAGCACCACAGGCCTGCGTTGCAACGCCTGTAACAAATTGTGCAGTTGTGTTTAGGTAGTGAAGAGGGTCGTGCTGGGGGTAGTGTTTTAGGGTAGTGCAGTGGTGTTTGTGTAGTGTAGGGGGTCGTGCTGGGGGTAGATTTTGGGTTTAGGGTAGTGCAGTGGTGTTTGGGTAGTGTAGGGGGTCGTGCTGGGGGAGTATTTTAGGGCTTAGGGTAGTACAGTGGTGTTTGGGTAGTGTAGGGGGTCGTGCTGGGGTTAGTGTTTTAGGGTTTTAGGGTTTTAGGGTTTAGGGTAGTGCAGTGGTGTTTGGGTAGTGTAGGGGATACTGCTGGGGGTAGTGTTTTAGGGTTTAGGGTAGTGCAATGGTGTTTGGGTAGTGTAGGGGGTACTGCTGGGGGTAGTGTTTTAGGGTTTAGGGTAGTGCAGTGGTGTTTGGGTAGCGTAGGGGGTACTGCTGGGGGTAGTGTTTTATGGTTTAGGGTAGTGCAGTGGTGTTTGGGTAGTGTAGGGGTTCGTGCTGGGGGTAGTTTTTTAGGTTTTAGGGTAGTGCAGTGGTGTTTGTGTAGTGTAGGAGGTCGCGTGTTAGGGTTTAGGGTAGTGCAGTGGTCTTTGGGTAGTGTAGGGAGTCGTGCGGGGGTATTGTTTTAGAGTTTAGGGTAGTGCAGTGGTCTTTGGGTAGTGTAGGGGGTTGTGCGGGGATAGTGTTTTAGGGATTAGGGTAGCGCATTGGTATTTGGCTAGTGTAGGGGGTCATGCAGGGGTAGTGTTTTAGGGTTTAGGGCAGTGCAGTGGTGTTTAGGTAGTGTAGGGGGTCGTGCTGGGGGAGTGTTTTAGGGTTTAGGGCAGTGCAGTGGTGTTCGGGTAGTGTAGGGGTTCGTGCTGGGGGAGTGTTTTAGGGTTTAGGGCAGTGCAGTCGTGTTCGGGTAGTGTAGGGGGTCGTGCTGGGGGAGTATTTTAGGGTTTAGGGTAGTGCAGTGGTGTTCGGGTAGTGTAGGGGGTCATGCTGGGGGTAGTGTTCTAGGGTTTAGGGCAGTGCAGTGGTGTTCGGGCAGTGTAGGGGGTCGTGCTGGGGGTGGTGTTTTAGGGTTTAGGGCAGTGCAGTGGTTTTCGGGCAGTGTAGGGGGTCGTGCTGGGGGTGGTGGTTCAGGGTTTAGGGCAGTGCAGTGGTGTTCGGGCAGTGTAGGGGGTCATGCAGGGGGTGGTGTTTCAGGGTTTAGGGCAGTGCAGTGGTGTTCGGGCAGTGTAGGGGGTCGTGCAGGGGTGGTGTTTCAGGGTTTAGGGCAGTGGTGTTCGGGCAGTGTAGGGGGTCATGCTGGGGGTGGTGTTTCAGGGTTTGGGGCAGTGCAGTGGTGTTCGAGCAGTAAAGGGGGTCATGCTGGGGGTGGTATTTCAGGGTTTAGGGCAGTGCAGTGGTGTTCGGGCAGTGTAGGGGTGGTGCAGGGGTTGGTGTTTCAGGGTTTAGGGCAGTGCAGTGGTGTTCGGGCAGTGTAGGGGGTCGTGCAGGGGGTGGTGTTTCAGGGTTTAGGGCAGTGCAGTGGTGTTCAGACAGTGTAGGGGGCGGTGCAGGGGGTGGTGTTTCAGGGTTTAGGGCAGTACAGTGGTGTTCGGGCATTGTAGGGGGTGGTTCTGGGGCTGGTGTTTCAGGGTTTAGGGCAGTGCAGTGGTGTTCGGGCAGTGTAGGGGGTCGTGCTGGGGCTGGTGTTTCAGGGTTTATGGCAGTGCAGTGGTGTTCGGGCAGTGTAGGGGGTGGTGCTGGGGCTGGTGTTTCAGGGTTTAGGGCAGTGCAGTGGTGTTCGGGCAGTGTAGGGGGTCATGCTGGGGCTGGTGTTTCAGGGTTTAGGGCAGTGCAGTGGTGTTCGGGCAGTGTAGGGGGTCTTGCTGGGGCTGGTGTTTCAGAGTCTAGGGCAATGCAGTGGTGTTCGGGCAGTGTAGGGGGTCTTCCTGGGGCTGGTGTTTCAGGGTTTAGGGCAGTGCAGTGGTGTTCGGGCAGTGTAGGGGGTCGTGCTGGGGGTGGTGTTACAGGGTTTAGGGCAGTGCAGTGGTGTTCGGGCAGTGTAGGGGGTCGTGCTGGGGCTAGTGTTTCAGGGTTTAGGGCAGAGCAATGGTGCTCAGGCAGTGTTGGGGGTTGTGCTGGGGGTGATGTTTCAGGGTTTATGGCAGTGCAGTGGTGTTAGGGCAGTGTAGGGGGTCGTGCTGGGGGTGGTGTTTCAGGGTTTAGGGCAGTGCAGTGGTGCTCCGGCAGTGTAGGGGGTCGTGCAGGGGGTGGTGTTTCAGGGTTTAGTGCAGTGGTGTTCGGGCAGTGTAGGGGGTCATGCTGGGGTGGTGTTTCAGGGTTTAGGGCAGTGCAGAGGTGTTCGTGCAGTGTAGGGTGTGGTGCTGAGGGGTGGTGTTTCAGGGTTTAGGGCAGTGCAGTAGTGTTTGGGCAGTGTAGGGGGTCGTGCTGGGGGGAGTGTTTAAGGGTTTAGGGCAGTGCAGTCGTGTTCGGGTAGTGTAGGGGGTCGTGCTGGGGGGACTATTTTAGGGTTTAGGGTAGTGCAGTGGTGTTCGGGTAGTGTAGGGGGTCATGCTGGGGGTAGTGTTCTAGGGTTTAGGGCAGTGTAGTGGTGTTCGGGCAGTGTAGGGGGTCGTGCTGGGGGTGGTGTTTTAGGGTTTAGGGCAGTGCAGTGGTGTTCGGGCAGTGTAGGGGGTCGTGCTGGGGGTGGTGTTTCAGGGTTTAGGGCAGTGCAGTGGTGTTCGGGCAGTGTAGGGGGTCAGGCAGGGGGTGGTGTTTCAGGGTTTAGGGCAGTGCAGTGATGTTCGGGCAGTGTAGGGGGTTGTGCAGGGGTGGTGTTTCAGGGTTTAGGGCAGTGGTGTTCGGGCAGTGTAGGGGGTCATGCTGGGGGTGGTGTTTCAGGGTTTGGGGCAGTGCAGTGGTGTTCGAGCAGTAAAGGGGGTCATGCTGGGGGTGGTGTTTCAGGGTTTAGGGCAGTGCAGTGGTGTTCGGGCAGTGTAGGGGTTGGTGCAGGGGGTGGTGTTTCAGGGTTTAGGGCAGTGCAGTGGTGTTCGGGCAGTGTAGGGGGTGGTGCAGGGGGTGGTGTTTCAGGGTTTAGGGCAGTGCAGTGGTGTTCGGGCAGTGTAGGGGTCGTGCAGGGGGTGGTGTTTCAGGGTTTAGGGCAGTGCAGTGGTGTTCGGGCAGTGTAGGGGGTGGTGCAGGGGGTGGTGTTTCAGGGTTTAGGGCAGTGCAGTGGTGTTCGGGCAGTGTAGGGGGTCATGCTGGGGCTGGTGTTTCAGAGTTTAGGGCAGTGCAGTGGTGTTCGGGCAGTGTAGGGGGTCATGCTGGGGCTGGTGTTTCAGGGTTTAGGGCAGTGCAGTGGTGTTCGGGCAGTGTAGGGGGTCTTGCTGGGGCTGGTGTTTCAGAGTCTAGGGCAATGCAGTGGTGTTCGGGCAGTGTAGGGGGTCTTGCTGGGGCTGGTGTTTCAGGGTTTAGGGCAGTGCAGTGGTGTTTGGGCAGTGTAGGGGGTCGTGCTGGGGGTGGTGTTTCAGGGTTTAGGGCAGTGCAGTGGTGTTCGGGCAGTGTAGGGGGTCGTGCTGGGGCTAGTGTTTCAGGGTTTAGGGCAGAGCAATGGTGCTCGGGCAGTGTAGGGGGTTGTGCTGGGGGTGATGTTTCAGGGTTTATGGCAGTGCAGTGGTGTTAGGGCAGTGTAGGGGGTCATGCTGGGGGTGGTGTTTCAGGGTTTAGGGCAGTGCAGTGGTGTTCCGGCAGTGTAGTGGTTCGTGCAGGGGGTGGTGTTTCAGGGTTTAGTGCAGTGGTGTTCGGGCAGTGTAGGGGGTCGTGCTGGGGTGGTGTTTCAGGGTTTAGGGCAGTGCAGTGGTGTTCGGGCAGTGTAGGGGGTCGTGCTGGGGGTGGGGTTTCAGGGTTTAGGGCAGTGCAGTGGTGTTCGGGCAGTGTAGGGGGTCGTGCTGGGGCTGGTGTTTCAGGGTTTAGGGCAGTGCAGTGGTGTTCGGGCAGTGTAGGGGGTCGTGCTGGGGCTGGTGTTTCAGGGTTTTGGGCAGAGCAGTGGTGTTCGGGCAGTGTAGGGGTCGTGCTGGGGGTGGTGTTTCAGGGTTTAGGGGAGTGCAGTGGTGTTTGGGCAGTGTAGGGGGTCTTGCTGGGGGTGGTGTTTCATGGTTTAGGGCAGTGCAGTGGTGTTCAGGCAGTGTAGGGGGTCTTGCTGGGGGTGGTGTTTCAGGGTTTAGGGTGTGGTGTTCGGGCAGTGTAGGGGGTCTTGCTGGGGGTGATGTTTCAGGGTTTAGGGCAGTGCAGTGGTGTTCGGGCAGTGTAGGGGGTCTTGCTGGGGGTGGTGTTTCAGGGTTTAGGGCAGTGGTGTTCGGGCAGTGTAGGGGGTCTTGCTGGGGGGATGTTTCAGGGTTTAGGGCAGTGCAGTGGTGTTCGGGCAGTGTAGGGGGTCTTGCTGGGGGTAGTGTTTCAGGGTTTAGGGCAGTGCAGTAGTGTTCGTGCAGTATAGGGGGTCGTGCTGGTGATGGTGTTTCTGGGTTTAGGGCAGTGCAGTAGTGTTCGAGCAGTGTAGGGGGTTGTGCAGGGGGTGGTGTTTCAGGGTTTAGGGCAGTGCAGTGGTGTTCGGGCAGTGTAGGGGTCTTGCTGGGGGTGGTGTTTCAGGGTTTAGGGCAGTGCAGTGGTGTTCGGGCAGTGTAGGGGGTCTTGCTGGGGGTGGTGTTTCAGGGTTTAGGGCAGTGGTGTTCGGGCAGTGTAGGGGGTCTTGCTGGGGGTGATGTTTCAGGGTTTAAGGCAGTGCAGTGGTGTTCGGGCAGTGTAGGGGGTCGTGAAGGGGGTGGTGTTTCAGGGTTTAGGGCAGAGCAGTGGTGTTTGGGCAGTGTAGGGGGTCGTGCTCGGGGTGGTGTTTCAGGGTTTAGGGCAGTGCAGTGGTGTTCGGGCAATAGGGGGTCATGCAGGGGCTGGTGTTTCAGGGTTTAGGGCAGTGCAGTGGTGTTCGGGCAGTGTAGGGGGTCGTGCTGGGGGTAGTGTTTTAGGGTTTAGGGTAGTGCAGTGGTGCTTGTGTAGTGTAGGGGGTCATGCTGAGGGTAGTGTTTTAGGGTTTAGGGTAGTGCAGTGGTGTTTGTGTAGTGTAGGGGGTCATGTTTTAGGGTAGTGCAGTGGTGTTTGGGTAGTGTAGGGGGTCATGCTGGGGGTAGTGTTTTAGGATTTAGGTTAGTGCAGTGGTGTTTGGGTAGTGTAGGGGGTCGTGCTGGGGGTAGTGTTTTAGGGTTTAGGGTAGTGCAGTGTTGTTTGTGTAGTGTAGGGGGTCGTGCTGGGGGTAGTGTTTTAGGGTTTAGGGTAGTGCAGTGGTGCTTGTGTAGTGTAGGGGGTCGTGCTGGGGGTAGTGTTTTAGGGTTTAGGGTAGTGCAGTGGTGTTTGTGTAGTGTAGGGGGTCATGTTTTAGGGTAGTGCAGTGGTGTTTGGGTAGTGTAGGGGTCGTGCTGGGGGTAGTGTTTTAGGGTTTAGGATAGTGCAGTGGTGCTTGTGTAGTGTAGGGGGTCGTGCTGGGGGTAGTGTTTTAGGGTTTAAGGTAGTGCAGTGGTGTTTTTGTAGTGTAGGGGGTCATGTTTTAAGATGCAATGCTCCAATACCTGACCAGTCTGCACTACATAAAACTGCAAAAAAACTAAAAATAAAAAGTGTTTTGCACACTTTTGTCATTGGGCTATATGTGGGCTACATCTGGGTAATATTTGTGCTACATTTGGGCTCTTTTTTCACTGGTGGCCATCTTGGAAGACTTCTTTGTTATGAAGTTTCCTAATTTCTTCATTTACTGCAGTCTCCTCAGTAGGAAATGCTTTCAGTTTTTTACTTTGATTCCATCAAGAAGGCATTCAGATGTGTCTTACATCTGCCATAAATTCAGAATGTTAGCACTCTAGTTGCTCATTAGATCACTGGAGTAAAGCTACTGCTCACCAGGGAGTTAACTGGTAGTCTGCTGCTGGTATTGAAAGTGATTGTTTCAGTCTGCATGTCAGAATTTTCTAATAAAATAGAAGAGGATTTGAGATCTCACTTAAAACATGCCCTAATTTTTCTTTCTGCAGCACTAACCATAATTTCTATTTCAAAAAGAACCCCTCATTTTGTTCCTTTTTAAATTAAATGTTTTAAGTGTTACCGGTTTATTCCAATCAAGATGGCTTCAGGTGTGCCATACTTTTGTCATAAGTAAGGCTGTTAGCGCTCTAGTTGTTCTTTAGAACACTCTGGGAAGCTGCAGTAGAACAGAAAGGCATCAACTGGCAGGCTGCTCCTGTTGAAATATAACAGGAAGATATTTGAGATCACACTTGAAATATGTCCTAATTTTTCTTTCTACAGCACTAACCATAATTTCTATGACAAAATGAACCCCATCATTTTGTTCCTTTTTAAATTAAATGTTTTAAGTGTTACCAGTTTATTCCAATCAAGATGGCTTCAGGTGTGCCATACTTTTGTCATAAGTAAGGCTGTTAGCACTCTAGTTGTTCTTTAGAACACTCTGGGAAGCTGCAGTAGAACACAAAGGCATCAACTGGCAGGCTGCTCCTGTTGAAATATAACAGGAAGATATTTGAGATCACACTTGAAACATGTCCTAATTTTTCTTTCTACAGCACTAACCATAATTTCTATGACAAAATGAACCCCATCATTTTGTTCCTTTTTAAATTAAATTGTTTAAGTGTTACCAGTTTATTCCAATCAAGATGGCTTCAGGTGTGCCATACTTTTGTCATAAGTAAGGCTGTTAGCACTCTAGTTGTTCTTTAGAACACTCTGGGAAGCTGCAGTAGAACACAAAGGAATCAACTGACAGTCTCTGCCCTTGTTGGATGTATATGTTTTACTGAGAATGTCAGACTTCATTCTCACATGAGTGAGAAAGATAATGTGAATTTACAGAAAATATGCTCTCATTTTAGCTTCTGGAGCACCTTCCAAACCTCCATGGGACAAGCATGAGAAAATAGTGTTCTCTCAAACATGATTCATGATATCCCAGCAGAAGGTTTTTCACATGGTAAAATCACCTTAGAATACACCACAATTCCTAAAATTAGTATGGTACCATCAACAAATAAATTCTAATGTAACTAAAGCCTGTTATCACCCTTTATAGTTCTCCTTTTGGTGACCCTCAAAATCTTCTATTCACTACAATGCATTTCAATGAGGTACTATCATTTATATTGGTCCCAAGATGGCTGCCAGCAATTCCAGGATGAAGTGCTGACAGCCAATCAGATCTCACGATGACATGTGTGGTTAGGCTCCGCCCAGATATATATGTGAATTTACTTTTGATTTTCTCAGGAACTACTGAACGGATTTACACCATTTAAGCAAAAGGCACGACACTGAACCAAGGGCTACATCTTTGCCAAATTTGGTGTAATTCCGTTCAGCAGTTCGGGCTGTAGCTGCGACTAAAGGTTCCTATGGAAAAATGAATGGGGAAAACGCGTTTTGGGACCCCCTTTTTCTCGGCCCCGCTTGACGTATCACCCCGAGACTTTCAGGATAGGAGCGGACCGGAGCGCCCCAACAAGTTGGAAACTTTCGCGAAGATTTGCAGAGGGGGAACGAATTCCCCTTGAATACTGGGGGTCCCTGGGGGCCAACTAGCCCACCAGGAACCTCCAGTATGCGCCAGGGGCTGCCTTGCAGAGAGGTGTACAGAGGCCACGCCCCTTTTACACCTCTCTGCAACGCAGCTCTGTGGCGCTTTTTGGAGGTATATGGTGGGCTAGTTGCACCCCAGGGACCCTCAGGATTCAAGGGGAGTTAATCCCCCGACTTAAAACGCGCCACGGGCGCGTTTGCACAGTGGTGAAGGGAGGGGCGGGGCTTCAGGTGACATGTGTGCAAACAGGCCCCGTGGCGCGTTTTAAGATGGGGTATTAAATCCCCTTCAATCCTGAGGGACCCTGGGGGCCAACTAGCCCAACAGGTACGTCCAGAAAGCGCCACAGAGCTGCGTTGCAGAGAGGTGTAAAAGGGGTGTGGCCTCTGTACATGTCTCTGCAACGCAGCCCCTGGCGCATACTGGAGGTTCCTGGTGGGCTAGTTGGCCCGTAGGGACCCTCATGATTCAAGGGGACTTAATCCCCCTACTTAAAACGCGCCACGGGGCGCGTTTGCACAGATGTCACCTCAGGCCCCGCCCCTCCCTTCACCATTGTGCAAATATTCCTCTAAAATCAGCCGAAATACGAATTCTGATTTACTCACCTGTTATCAGGAGAGACCTCAGTGCTGCATCTTTCAGCCCAGTACTAATCCTGAAAAGTAATTTTAACCGTACTTACCAGTAACTTGAATTTCCTTCCATAGTCTAACATTGACTGGTTTCACTTGGAAATTCTTCTAAGTGTGGAGTTTTGGAACTTTAAAATATTCCTCTAAAATCAGCCGAAATTCGAATTCCGATTTACTCACCTGTTATCAGGAGAGACCTCAGTGCTGTATCTTTCAGCCCAGTACTGGTCCTGAAAAGTAATTTTAACCGTACTTACCAGTAACTTGAATTTCCTTCCATAGGCTAACATTGACTGGTTTCACTTGGAAATTCTTCTAAGTGTGGAGTTTTGGAACTTTAAAATATTCCTCTAAAATCAGCCGAAATACGAATTCCGATTTACTCACCTGTTATCAGGAGAGACCTCAGTGCTGCATCTTTCAGCCCAGTACTGATCCTCAAAAGTAATTTTAACCGTACTTACCAGTAACTTGAATTTCCTTCCATAGGATATAATTGCCTGCTTTTTGCTGAAAAAGTTTCTAAGTGTTGATTTTTGAAACATACAAATATTCCTCTAAAATCAGCCGAAATACGAATTCCGATTTACTCACCTGTTATAAGGAGAGACCTCAGTGCTGTATCTTTCAGCCCAGTACTGGTCCTGAAAAGTAATTTTAACCGTACTTACCAGTAACTTGAATTTCCTTCCATAGGATATAATTGCCTGCTTTTTGCTGAAAAAGTTTCTAAGTGTTGATTTTTGAAACATACAAATATTCCTCTAAAATCAGCCGAAATACGAATTCCGATTTACTCACCTGTTATAAGGAGAGAACCCAGTGCTGCATCTTTTAGCCCAGCACTGACCCTGAAAAGTAATTTTAACCGTACTTACCAGTAACTTATCTTTTCTTCCATAGGAATCCATTGTCTGGTTTTCAGCAGAAAAGTTTCAAAGTGTCGATTTTCACAAACTACAAATTTTCCTTAAAAATCGCCTGAATGACTTAAACGCATTTTTTCAACTGTTTACAGGAGATGCACCAGTGCTGAATCCAGGATCCAACACTGAGTAAGAAAAAGTAACGATAACAGTTTTTACCTGCTAAGTGAATTTCCTTCCATAGGATAACATTGGTGATTCTATGAGGAAAAGTTTCTAAGTGTCAACTTTTAAAATACAATAATATTCCTTAAAAATCACGACTGTAACCAAAACGCTTTTACTAAACTGTTTACAGGAGATGTCCCAGGACTGAATCTAGGATCCAGTCCTGTGGTTAGAAAAGTAATCCATAAAGTAACTAATTGCATTTAACTAGAAATTCACATTGAGCTGAATGTTGCATTGTGTTTGAAAATGTGTTGCCCATTGCAACAACTGTAACTACTGTACTTAAAAGTCTATTGCCTATGTGCTAAGTATTTAAACTAAAGTAATTCATTCTGAGAAAGTATTTTTGTAATGTAATGTATAATGTAATTACAATGTAATTTAAAAATAAAATATGTAAAAGAAATTGTTTCTAAAAATGTAGTAAATCAGTATGAAAAAAATAATATAAAAATTAATACATTTAAAAAACCTTTGAAATTCACTGAAAAAACCGTAGGTTTCAGGCACGTTATAGTTACAAATTAGCATTTAAAAAACCTTTGAAATTCACTGAAAAAACCATAGGTTTCAGACACGTTATAGTTAGAAATTAGCATTTAAAAAACCTTTGAAATTCACTGAAAAAACTATAGGTTTTAGGGACAGTTATAGTTACAAATTAGCATTTAAAAAACCTTTGAAATTCACTGAAAAAACCATAGGTTTCAGATATGTTATAGTTACAAATTAGCATTTAAAAAACCTTTGAAATTCACTGAAAAAACCATAGGTTTTAGGGACAGTTATAGTTAGTTGGACATTTCACTCGTACAAAACCTGTGAAATTCCCCCGTTATAGTTAGTTCAGCTAACTATAACTCGCGCCCGCAATGCACTGCTGATGACGTCACATATTACATCACTCATGACATGGTCAGTGACATCACTGATGACATCACTGATGACATCTCAAATGACATCACTGATGACATCATCCACGTGATAATCTGATGCAGCTCCTCACACCCTAATATAACCTTTGATACACCCAATCTAAATTACAGACTGCCATTCGCAAAACTATAGACACTCCAACACCAATAACTACATACCCACTCACTGATTCTTAGGTCTACACACACACATCCACTCACTCACCCGTACAGTCACTCATACTTATGGTCACTCAGTACAGGACTATCATATGCACTCTTACTCCTATATAGACACTCAAACACTGCCACTCATCCAAAGAGGTACTCACACACCTAGTCAGTCATGCAAATAATTAAACACACTGCCATTTACTCACCTATACAGTTATACACACACCAGCTCACTTAATCATACAAATACTAGCACATTGTTACGCTCTTATACAATCACTGATACAAGCACACACTCATCCATACAGCCACTATCACAATCACTCACTCTCGCTTATAGCTATTTATATACTCCAACACACATATATACTGGCTTTCACATATGTAGTTACTCACACATGTACCACTGGGACATACATTCACTCACTAACACACTCTTACACACACTTACCCACCCATACAGTCTATCACAGATGCACTCTTGAAACCATCCACCCAGTGAATCACCCACTCACACATCTATGCACAGAGTCGCACACACCCCACCCACACAAACACTCAGGCACCCATACAGATACTCAGACAACCAATCAATAACTCATATAGACACTCATGTAGCTATTCACAAACCCATGCAGCCACTTACACAGCAACAGACAGACGGATACAGACATTCACCCAGTTTAGTCACTAACCCATGCATTCAGTAAGATACGTTAAATCACTCACTTATAGAGTCAGTCACGCACCTACTAAATCATCCATACAGACACTTACACACCCACTCATTCTTCAATACGTCTTTTCCTATATATATTAAAAATATTTAAACTTTACAGAAACACACAGTCACTGGATGATGTCATCAGTGATGTCATTTGAGATGTCATCAGTGATGTCATCAGTGATGTCACTGACCATGTCATGAGTGATGTAATATGTGACGTCATCAGCAGTGCATTGCGGGGCGCGAGTTATAGTTAGCTGAACTAACTATAACGGGGGAATTTCACGGGTTTTGTACGAGTGAAATGTCCAACTAACTATAACTGTCCCTAAAACCTATGGTTTTTTCAGTGAATATATATATATATATATATATAAATATATATAAAATATATAAATATATATATATATCTCCACCAAAAAGTTTGCTTGTACCCAAGCCACTCTCCACAGTAAGCTGCGATGGGGTAGGGAGCCTGCATAAATCCATCAAAGCGTGCTCCATATTTTCAAAAAGGGCACGACGCGGCTTATTTGCTTCCACTGGTGTGATTTATTACATGGGTTAAATCAAGGGTTTAAAAAAATGTAATCATACAATTAACATAAATAATTAACAATGACATAATTAATATAAATTACAAATTAATTATTAATTAATTATAATTAAATTACTTCCCACCCTATACCCCACAAAACCCACAACCACACCTAAAACTTAAATTCAAAAATAAATAATTAATTATACAATTACCATAAACAATGAAATAACTAAGATTAATTAAAAATGAATTTACTTCCTACCCTGTACCCCTATAAACCCTACAACCAGCTATGGTACTAAAAATGACAAAAAACTATTACATTAAATTTAAAAAGTACTAAAAATCCACAAACTATATTAAAAACATTATCAACATTTATACAAACTATTTAAAACATATATAATAAAAATATTTAGTAAAATACAAACAAACAAAAAAATCGATGTTATTAACAACAATATTTTTAACATTGATATCAACAACATAGATATTTTTGTAATCGATATTAACACTTTCTATATTTCTAACATCAATATTACTTACCTTAAAATCGGTATTCTTGTCAACGATATACTTGCTGACGATATTTCTACCTAACGATATTTACTACTTGATATTTATGTAGGTAACTATTTAAATTTCGATATTTTGTCTGAATAATACTTTATTTTACATTGTGAGGGGGGCATGCAGCTCTCTCCTAAAGTCTTATGAGGCCCTGGGGACCCCATGCCCTGGGGATGCTTTTTAAAAAGTGGGAGAGATTGTGCGGCCCCCTCCCAGTGTCTTATTAGGCTCCAGGGACCCCAAGTTCAGTTCTTTTCTTAGGCAAGGGGTGCGATTACCCTCCCTGGAGACCCTCTCCCCTGGAGACTCCATCTTTGGGGCCAGAAATGTTTTTTGGGCTACAAGGGGCGTCAGGCCCCCTCCCCAGTGGTACATAGGCCCCTGTGACCCTATCTCCCGGGTCCCGATATTGTTGCAGCATCCTGGGTACTGTATTTCCTGGGACACTGATATTTCCTACCCAGGGGAGTGCTGGCATACTCTGCCCGCAGCCTCCTGGAAAGGAGCAAAGTAATGGAGCCGTCTCCCACCAGCATCCAGCCTAGCGCTGGCCAGGGAGCTGGCAGGGGCCGCAGGGTCATTGGGGCTCCTTGACATCCCCCAATGGATTTTGGGGATGTGGGTGCCCCAGGTGGGTACCGGCGCACGTACTTTTGAAAGCAATGCTGGCTTCTGTCAGCGCCCAATATGGCCAAAACAGTTTTAGCAATATGGGTGTACAGCAGCAGTTGTTCATTTAGTATTCACTCCTCTGTTGAAAGAGTGCCCCATAATGCCGAAGGACTTTTTAAATATTATTTATTCTTGTTGGCGCCCGCTAGAAGGGTCATGGGCACCACTAACCTTTTTTTTTAATAATGTCGGGTGCTGCAGGGAGTGCAGCAGCCCCCCAGCAACATTAAAAAACACACAAACAGTTAGGGGCCGATTCCGATTCAGGCCGGAAATCTCCCTGACCGAGCCGGACCCGGAGTGATTTCCGACCGAATCGGACCCTAGCAGCCCGACCGAACGAGTACGATGCGCACGTATGCCATCAGACTCGATTCGGTCAGACTCCCATTGAAGTCGATGGGAGCCAGTCGTACGACGCGTACACGGGCTCCCATTGACGCAATGGGCACGACGCGAACAAGGGCCCCCCCTACAGCGTGTTCGCGTCGATGCGGGTCGCGCCGTACATGCACAGGTAGGGGGGACCCATGGGTCCCCCCTGTGTGCGACTCGCTCGCCTACACTCCCAGGGGGGTCCGACACGGACCCCCAAAGTGCGGCTCCGACAGCTCCTTGGAGCCGGACTGCGTGAGTCGGTCGGAGCGGTCGAGGTGCGCATCGTACTTACCGGGCCGGGGAACGTCTCCATTGCGCGGTGCGAGTCGTCCCCGTGCGAGTCTGTTGGAGCGGTCGGGTCCTGCGAACGCATCGGTCGGAGATTTTGCGAGCGCACGCATCGTACTCGCTTGCCCGGATGCACGTACGATTCGGTCGGGAAATAGGGCTCCGAATCGGATCCGGTAAAGCCGAATCCGATTCGGAGCCCTACTGGCCTAGATCGCAATCGGCCCCTAAGTCTCCTGGGACATTGAATTCATGACCCCAGGAGATCTTACCATAATTTTTTTAATCACTCTGAGCTGTATGCTATTGTGTTTGGTTCTATGGCTGCACTTTCTAGCTTGAAAAATGATTAAAAAAAAGACTCAAACACTGGTTCAATTTTTTTTATTAAAAATGATTTTTTTAAATAATTTGAGACAATCACTATTATTAGAGATTACAATGTGTGAATTTATGATATATTCATTTGAATATAGTTATTGGTGTCTTCTTGACATATGACCCCTTGATAAAAACCACAAGGTCCAATGCATTTTGGATTTTGCCAGTAGGTCTGCCTCACCTAAAATGACACTTTTATATTGTTACATGACACAGTCAGCTGTGAGTGGCAACTGCCAGTTGGGCGCAGTGCTTATGACGTGCATGGTCTTCGACCCTGCACCCAACACTTCTCTGCCACATATGGCTGACTATGCAAAGAAAGATATTATTACCATATCTAACTATACTGTCACTTTAACCTTTGTTTTTTTCATAGATAGAGGGAGATAGATAGATAGATATATTATCTACTGGCAGTCGCCAGTAGATAGTTATAGTTAGGACCTTTATCCATAGGAAATCCGCAACATTCTATTCCCAATAAGTTTGGCGTCGTTTGACGAATCATCGCGAAATTTTCAAAACTAGTGGGGCGCTCCGGTCCGCTCCTGTCTTGAAAGTTTCGGGGTGATTCATCAAGCGGCGGCCGAGAAAAAAGGGGGGTCCCAAAACGCATTTTCTCCATGTTAATTCCCATAGGAAATTTTAGCCACGGCTACAGCCCGAACTGCTGAACAGAATTACACCAAATTTTGCAAAAAGGTAGCGCTTGGTTCAGAAAGCAACCTTTTTTTTAAATGGTGTAAATCCGTTCAGTAGTTGCGGAGAAATTCAAAAAATAAGAGTGAAAAAATCGATTTCCCATAGGAAACTTTATGCAAGGCTACAGCAAAAACTGCTGAACGGAATTACACCAAATTTGGCAAAAAGGTAGTGCTTGGTTCAGAAAGCAACCTTTTTTAAATGGTGTAAATCCGTTCAGTAGTTGCGGAGAAATTCAAAAAATAAGAGTGAAAAAATCGATTTCCCATAGGAAACTTTATGCAAGGCTACAGCAAAAACTGCTGAACGGAATTACACCAAATTTGGCAAAAAGGTAGTGCTTGGTTCAGAAAGCACCCTTTTTAAAAATGGTGTAAATCCGTTCAGTAGTTGCTGAGATAATCCAAAATAAAAGTTTCGATATTTAGAGGCACGGAGGATCCGCGCACCCTCCCGACCACGAGCTGCATGCTAATTGGCTGTCAACACTCCAAATCAGGAAGTGTTGGCAGCCATCTTGTTCCTCGGTAGAACCGAGGAACAAGAAAGCAGTAAAAAAAGTGCGCAATACGCAAAAGGGGGCAGGGTAGAAACACCCTGACCCCCTAGGCCTGCTCAGGGGTCCTACAAGCACCCCCAGGGCGAATTTTTTTTTTTTTTTAAATCGGCAGGATGCGCTTAGGGTGCACGGCTCCTGCCGATTAAAAAAAAAACAAAGCGCGGGCTCCCGCGCTTCTTTGGTAATTGGCCCCCGGGTGGGCCAAGTCCCGGGGGTATGCGGGGGTTAAGTTTTATGTGTGGGGGGCCTCTAAGGACCCCAAGCCCCGGGGACCGCTTTAATAAAAAAAATGGTGCAGGAGGGCTCTCTTTTTTTTTTTTTTTAAATTACCTGTGTGTGGGGGGGGGCGTTCGAGCCCCCCCACACGCCCCGGGCACTGCCACCTCCCCGGGGCACTAACATGTAAATTAGGGGCTCCGTTAAGGACCCCGAGCCCCGGGGACCACCACCTCCCGGGGCTGTGCATTTGGATGGGAGGGGCCGCCCGGCCCCCTCCTGGAGCCTGTGGTGGCCCTGGGGACCGCCACCCCCAGAGCCGGCTCCTGCAGTGTCCCGGGGTGCCTACCCCCGGGACACTGTAGTTTGCAATGACAGGACGGGAGCCTCGTGGCTCCGTCCTGCCATTGCAAACTGCTTTGCTTCATTGAAGCGAGAGCAGGGAAACCTGCTCTCGCTTCAATGAAGCAAAGCAGATTGCTTTTCCACATGGGGAGCTGCATGTCAGCAGCTCCCCATGTGGAAAAGCAATGCCGGCTCCCGAGGACGCGGGGAGCCGGCTGGGACCGTGGGGGCATTGGGGACCCCCCCACGGTCCCCAATGGAGAGGGCCTGCCCCGGGGGATGGGGTCCCCGGGGCAAAAGGAGGCCTGAGGAGGGGGGCCACGCAGCCCCCCTCCTTAAAAAATAATAAAAAGAGTGGCCATGCCCCGGGGGATGGGGTCCCCGGGGCCGGAATCGGCCACGGGAGGGGGGCCACGCGGCCCCCTTCCCGTTTTTTTATTTTAAAAATGAAAAAAAAGTGGTAAGGCCCTGGGGGATGGGGTCCCCAGGGCCCAAAAAAAGGAAAAAGGAAGGGGGGCCACACAGCCCCCTTGAGGGGGAGAAAAAAAAAACACGATCGTGCCACAGGCCCCGCCCCTTCCTTTACCACTCTGCAAACGCGCCCCCTGGCGCGTTTGCAGAGGGGGAACGAATTCTCCTTGAATACTGGGGGTCCCTGGGGGCCAACTAGCCCACCAGGAACCTCCAGTATGCGCCAGGGGGCTGCGTTGCAGAGAGGTGTACAGAGGCCACACCCCTTTTTACACCTCTCTGCAACGCAGCTCTGTGGCGCTTACTGGAGGTACCTGGTGGGATAGTTGGACCCCAGCGACCCTCAGGATTCAAGGGGACTTAATCCCCCAACTTAAAACGCGCCACGGGGCGCGTTTGTACAGTGGTGAAGGGAGGGGGCGGGGCTTCAGGTGACATGTGTGCAAACAGGCCCCTGGCGCGTTTTAAGATGGGGAATTAAATCCCTTCAATCCTGAGGGTCCCTCGGGGCCAACTAGCCCACCAGGTACCTCCAGTAAGCGCCACGGAGCTGCGTTGCAGAGTGTTGTAAAAAGGGGCGTGGTCTCTGAACACCTCTCTGCAACGCAGCTCTCTGGCGCATACTGGAGGTATCTGGTGGGCCAGTTGGCCCCTAGGGACCCTCGGGATTGAGGAGGAATTAATTATCCAACTTAAAACGCACCAAAGGGCATGTTTGCAGACATGTCACCTCAGGCCCCACCCCCTTCTTTCACCATTGTGCAAATATTCCTCTAAAATCAGCCGAAGTACGAATTCCAATTTACTCACCTGTTATCAGGAGAGACCTCAGTGCTGCATCTTTCAGCCCAGTACAGATCCTGAAAAGTAATTCTAACCGTACTTACCAGTAACTTGAATGTCCTTCCATAGGCTAACATTGACTGGTTTCACTTGGAAATTCTTCTAAGTGTGGAGTTTTGGAACTTTATAATATTCCTCTAAAATCAGCCGAACTACGAATTCCGATTTACTCACCTGCTATCAGGAGAGAACCCAGTGCTGCATCTTGTAGCCCAGCACTGAGCCAGAAAAGTAATTCTAACCGTACTTACCAGTAACTTGAATTTCCTTCCATAGGCTAACATTGACTGGTTTCACTTGGAAATTCTTCTAAGTGTGGAGTTTTGGAACTTTATAATATTCCTCTAAAATCAGCCGAAGTACGAATTCCGATTTACTCACCTGTTATCAGGAGAGAACCCAGTGCTGCATCTTTTAGCCCAGCACTGACCCTGAAAAGTAATTCTAACCGTACTTACCAGTAACTTGTATTTCCTTCCGTAGGAATCCATTGTCTGGTTTTCAGCAGAAAAGTTTCAAAGTGTCGATTTTCACAAACTACAAATATTCCTCTAAAATCAGCAGAACTACGAATTCCGATTTACTCACCTGTTATCAGGAGAGACCTCAGTGCTGCATCTTCAAGCCCAGTACTGATCCTGAAAAGTAATTTTAACCGTACTTACCAGTAACTTGAATTTCCTTCCATAGGGTAACATTGACTGGTTTCACTTGGAAATTCTTCTGTGGAGTTTTGGAACGTTATAATATTCCTCTAAAATCAGCCGAACTACGAATTCCGATTTACTCACCTGTTATCAGGAGAGAACCCAGTGCTGCATCTTTTAGCCCAGTACTGAGCCAGAAAAGTAATTCTAACCGTACTTACCAGTAACTTGAATTTCCTTCCATAGGCTAACATTGACTGGTTTGACTTGGAAATTCTTCTAAGTGTGGATTTTTGGAACTTTATAATATTCCTCTAAAATCAGCCGAACTACGTAATTCCGATTTACTCACCTGTTATCAGGAGAGAACCCAGTGCTGCATCTTTGAGCCCAGCACTGATCCTGAAAAGTAATTATAACCGTACTTACCAGTAACTTGTATTTCCTTCCATAGGAATCCATTGTCTGGTTTTCAGCAGAAAAGTTTCAGTGTCGATTTTCACAAACTACAAATATTCCTTAAAATCGCCTGTATGACTTAAACGCATTCTTTCAACTGTTTACAGGAGATGCACCAGTGCTGGATCCAGGATCCACCACTGAGTAAGAAAAAGTAACGATAACACTACTTACCTGCTAAGTGAATTTCCTCCCTTATGATAACATTGGTGATTCTATGTGAAAAAGTTTCTAAGTGTCAACTTTTAAAATACAATAATATTCCTTAAAAATCACTACTGTAACCAAAACGCTTTTACTCAACTGTTTACAGGAGATGTCCCAGGACTGAATCTAGGAACCAGTCCTGTGGTTAGAAAAGTAATCCATAAAGTAACTAATTGCATTTATCTAGAAATTCACATTGAGCTCAATGTTGCATTGTGTTTGAAATTGTGTTGCCCATTGCAACAACTGTAACTACTGTACTTAAATGTCTATTGCCTATTTGCAAAGTATTTAAACTAAAGTAATTTATTCTGAGAAAGTATATTTTGTAATGTAATGTATAATGTAATTACAATGTAATTTAAAAAATAAAAGATCTAAAAATAAATAGTTTAAAAAAATGTAGTAAATCAGTATAAAAAAAATAAAGATAACAATTAATACATTTAAAAATTGTCGTTTACAAAACCTTGGAAAGTCACTGAAAAATACCATAGGTTTCAGACATGTTATAGTTAGGAATTAGCATTTAAAAATACTTTGAAATTCACTGAAAAAACCATAGGTTTCAAGCACGTTATAGTTAGAAATTAGCATTTAAAAAACCTTTGAAATTCACTGAAAAAACCATAGGTTTCAGGCACGTTACAGTTAGAAATTAGCATTTAAAAAACCTTTGAAATTCACTGAAAAAACCATAGGTTTCAGACACGTTATAGTTAGAAATTTGCATTTAAAAAACCTTTGAAATTCACTGAAAATACCATAGGTTTTAGGGACAGTTATAGTTAGTTGGACATTGCACTCGTACAAAACCCGTGAAATTCCCCCGTTATAGTTAGTTCAGCTAACTACAACTCACGCCCCCGCAATGCACTGCTGATGACGTCACATATTACATCACTCATGACATGGTCAGTGACATCACTGATGACATCACTGATGACATCTCAAATGACATCACTGATGACATCATCCATGTGATAATTTCATGCACCTTCTCACACCCTAATATAACTTTTGATACACCCACTCTAAATTACAGACTGCCATTCTGAAAACCATAGACACTCCAACACCAATAACTACATACCCACTCACTGATTCTTAGGTCTACACACACATCCACTCACTCACCTGTACAGTCACTCATACTTACGGTCACTCAGTACAGGACTATCATATGCACTCATACACCTACATAGACACTCACACACCGCCACTCATCCATAGAGGTACTCACACACCTAGTCAGTCATGCAAATAATTAATCACACTGCCATTTACTCACCTATACAGTTATACACACACCAGCTCACTTACTCATACAAATACTAGCACATTCTTACGCTCTTATACAATCACTAATACAAGTACACACTCATCCGTACAGCCACTCTCACAATCACACACTATCACTTATACCCATTTATATACTCCAACACACATATATACTGCCTTTCACATATGTAGTTACTCACACATGTACCACTGAGATATACATTCACTCACTAACACACCCATACACACACACACCCACCCATACAGTCCATCACAGATGCACTCTTGAAACCATGCACCCAGTGAATCACCCACTGATACATCTATGTCCAGTCACACACACCCCATCCACACAAACACTCAGGCACCCATACAGATACTCAGACAACCAATCAATAACTCATATAGACACTCATGTAGCTATTCACAAACCCATGCAGCCGCTTACACAGCAACAGACAGACGGATACAGACATTCACCCTGTTTAGTCACTAACCCATGCATTCAGTAAGATACGTTTAATCACTCACTTATAGAGTTAGTCACGCACCTACTAAATCATCCATACAGACACTTATACACCCACTCATTCTTCAATACACCTTTCCCTATATATATTAAAAATATTTAAACTTTACAGAAACACACAGTCACTGGATGATGTCATCAGTGATGTCATCAGTGATGTCACTGACCATGTCATGAGTGATGTAATATGTGACGTCATCAGCAGTGCATTGCGGGGGCGCGAGTTATAGTTAGCTGAACTAACTATAACGGGGGAATTTCACGGGTTTTGTACGAGTGCAAAGTCCAACTAACTATGACTGTCCCTAAAACCTATGGTTTTTTTCAGTGAATTTCAAAGGTTTTTTAAATGCAAATTTCTAACTATAACGTGTCTGAAACCTATGGTTTTTTCAGTGAATATATATATATATATATATGTGCGTGTGTGTATATATAAATATATACATAGAGAGAGAGAGAGAGCAAGAAAGTGATAATATCATATATTAAAGTCATCACTTCACATTAATGCCATGATAATTTCTTCATAGATAAGTTGATAATAGTGCGCATGCCCCTTAACCTACTAAAAGATATCAGTCCATCGAGGAAGAGTTGTGGCAACACCAACTGACATTGGCAACTCCCACTGAGTTGGCAATAGCATCTGAAAAGCCTGACATTATTAGTAATTCAGCCAGTAAAAACTAAGGGCCAGATTTACTATTGCTTTGCACTGGTGCAAAGCGGCCAATGCGATGCAGTCTTGCACAGGTTTTTACTACCCATCGCAAAGGTGTTTTGCACTGGCAAGGTGCCCTCAGTGCAGAAATACTTTTGCGCTCCTTTGCATTGTTTTGTGTCAAGTGGGGTTAATGGGAAGGACCAGGGTAAATAACTAGAGGTTTTGACACAAACCCAATCTTCTAAGATAGTCAAACCGGAATTTGCATCAAAAACTAATTGCTCCTGGAAGCAATTCGGGGAAATGTTTAATTCGAATTATTTCTGCGTGAAATTCTTTGGAGTGTGATTAGGCATAGGGATTTTTACTGGAAAGGTATGCATGCTACACAAAGCATATTCTAGACAGCGCACTCTCACCTTTTTACTGATACCACGCCTATTTTAAGGTGCTCTTGCATATTGCTGGTGCCACTCTTGGATTCGCCCACATTTGCACCATAGTAGCATATTTTTGAACTCTGGGGCAGATCTGCAAGGAAGTGCCGCAGCACGGCAACACAAGCCCTTTGGCTGCGCCACGCTGCGGCATTTCCGAAGCACAGGAATGCAACATATTTACAATAATATGTCGCATTCCTGTGCTCTCCCCAGCGCTGGCGCACAAACTGCAGCCATGCGCCTCGCTACACTTCCCATGCGGAGGCGTAGCATTGACACGCATTTCCAGATATACGATTCCTCGTAAATCTGGAAATGTGTCTCATTCCATGGGTGTTGCGTGGGAACACCCACAGCAACACCCATGGAACGCCCCTTCCACGCAAAGTGCTGCATGTGAAGGGGCCATATTTACAAGGAGAGGAAAAGTCACACAGGGTGGCTTTTCCTCTCCTTGTAAATATGGAGAAGTGAAATGCGCCTCCAGTACGTCACAAAAAGTGACGTACTGGTGTCGCAGGGGGGTGGTAAATTTGCCCCAGAATATATCATGTTCACGGAAGTATGGAAAACCTGCTTCTATGCTTTTAACGGAGGCTTTATGAATTCAAAAATATTACGATTATCTACGCGTAATGCTGATTATTTTTTTTTGTGAATCCGGAAAATTGCGTGGGAACTGCAAGTGTCTTTTAAAGCGCATTTAATTTTCAAAACAGTATTCAAGTTACATGAATTAGTTAAGAATCCGATTGTTCACGCTTCACTGTCTATTGTCACATTATCAGTTCTAATAGATTTCACATTTAGAGATGTCTTCCTGTATTTTATAATCCCCCCCTGTTCTCTTTGAAATGCTACATCAATTTAATTTCTTTTTTTTTCAATTGCTTTCAGACATCTTTTCGTATTTTTAGAAGGCGATGCAGCTGCAGCTATAAACTGAAGTCACTATTGTGTGAGCACGAGCCGTACGACGAAAGATGAACCAGTGTTTTCCACTTTGGTCTTGCTGGCGATGAATCATTGCTTGGGACAGAACATTAAATCCTTTGGTTAAGCATATTATGAGGCGTGAGAGGGGGAGAACTGTGGAGTGATGAGCAGATTGCATGCTGTAGCTACAAAAAGGAAGACTTCTGAAACAGCTGTGATTATGAAGTAGTAGTTTGAGTAGTCTGCTTTCAAACTGCATTTTCGTCACTGTCAGGCTCAACCTACTTTTCGTATGATACATATTTATCTCTATGGCCCTCATCACGAGTTGCCCGGAATTGTCATAGGGAGCCATCAAGGCCCGAATTAGCATTTCCGGTTGCTGCTTAACACCAATTTCCATCAGAATCGCCAGAGTGGTGTGCCTCGGAGGATCTCGCTCTGAACGACTAGTATACAGGCCAACATTTTCAAAGAGGAAGGAAAATGAGAGTTTTTAAAATGTATTTCTCCCATAGACTTTTATTGAAGCAGAGGCAATTTCAGGCGGGAGGCAGCCAAAATAAAGCCATTTTTGGCTTCAAAACTTGGGAGACTCCTACCTGAATCGGGTCTATTGGCATGTACGGACTTGTAGCGAGGGCCAAAGTGGCAGTGCTTTTGTACTAGGTGACTTTTTATTGCTGTACACTGGCAGGGGCCAGACTAGTGAACCAAAAGCAGCCCTGGCAAAAATACTCGAACCAGCTCCTCACCCTTCGTCTTCGTGCAAGCTTTCTCTTTCCATCCATCCATTCTCTCTCTCCTTTTCTCTCCTCTCGCTCTTTTCCCTCTCTGATCATTTCTCTCTACCTTCCCTCTCCCTCTCTTTCTTTCTCTCTCTCTGTTGAAGCATTCATCTGCCTACTGCAATTAACCATAGAGACTTTGGAAAAATGAGAGAGGGCACAATTAGGGGGCTTATTTATGAACCCCTTGTGCCGTCGGTGCGTCACGTTGCGAGACGCACCAGCGGCGTAACCTGCTGCGTGAAATTTACGAGCACACGTAAAGCCACCCTGCATGGCTTTACGTGTGCTCGTAAATATTGCCTCATTTCACGCAATACGTTGCGTGTTAGGGGCGTTACATTGGTGTTGCTGTGGGTGCTCCCACGCAACACTCATGTCCATTGATGCATTTCCAGATTTACGAGCAATCGTAAACCTGGAAATGAGTCAGAATGCTACCCCACCCCCAGGGGTGGCGTAGCGAGGCGCAACGAGGAGAAATGTTTTAACTTCTCCTCGTTTTTTCCTCTTTCAATGTGTGCTGCATTCTACAGCACGCATAGGAAGAGGAACTCACCTCAAGTGATTGTTTTTGTGCCAGAAGGGTGCCCCTTCCTGCACAAAAACAATCGCTCCACAATGCAGGCATCCTTGCACCATGGTGCAAGGGTGCCTGCGCAGGCACATGGCAAGAGTTTGTGCATAAGCTCAAGAAAAGGCTCAGGGATGCGACAAGTTGCTGTAAATATGTCTCATCCCTGTGCCTCAAAACAAATGCAGCGTGGTGCAGCAAATTAACTTGCGGCACCCCGCTGCATTAGCTTCTCATAAATAAGCCCCTATGAGTTTAGTGTTCTTACCAAGTCCCGCCGCAGCAGCAGGACTGACAACTCTGCAGCGCTGAAGGCATTCCTGCCCGCCGTACTATGATGTTGCAGCTGGAAACATCTGACAACACTTAAGAAACTATAACTCATGGCCTAAAGTTACTTAACAGCACGAGTTCTAGTTTCTTTAGATAAGTATAATTATAAGTATACCTATAACTGCTGAATTTCTACGGTTTTGTGTGGGCAAAATGTCAACCTAACTATAACATCCCTGTAACCTTTGTTTTTTTCAGGGAATTCTATTTTTTTTTAACATAATGTATTATATAATTACCGTACGTTAATACGACCACCGCTGAGCATCGCCTTTGGCCATGCGTGGTGGGGGTTTGCTGTAGCACCCAACCCTCGCTGCACACGGCCCTTGGCCACATGTGGCAGGGGGTTGGTGTGAGTGGGTATCCTTTGTTCCCCTTGGGTTTTGGATCCGCAGATCTGCCGTAGAGGTACACTGGGGGCTGCGCTCAGCGCTGTGGTGGAACCGCGGATCTGTGGTTCGGGCGTAAAAAAAAAATTGGACAATTTTTTTGCCCATGGGTGGTCCCTCGCAGACCCCTCCATGTGTTATACGGGGTCAGGATACCTTTATCATAAACATTGCATGGAGAAAAAGCACGTTGGGACTCCCCCTTTTTCTCAGTCCTCGCTTCACAAATCACCCCGAAACTTTCCAAACAGCAGCCAGCTGAAGTAAGTGTAGGAGAGTAGGATCTGCTTCACATGGGTACCCCCACTTTTTGCTGATGCTTCACTGTTTTTCGACATTAGTCTGGCTGGGGCCCTGCTAATCAGAACCCCAGCCTAGCTGCTTCCTCTCTAAAATGGTTTCCATGTGCCTTAGGCACATCACTGATTGGGATCTGGAGTGCCCTTATAAGTCCCTAGTATATGGTATACTATGTACCAAGGGCATAGGTACCTCAGAGGCCTGCCAGGGGCTGCAGCATGTATTGTGCCACCCCTGGAAGGCCATCCAAACTGACACCACAGGTCTGCTACTGCAGCCTGGGTAAGGTGGTGCATGCACCCCTTACTGTGATATAGGTTACCTATATCACGAAATACATACACACATATAAACCTATAAGTCACTCCTAAGGCAGGCCTTATCAATCCTAAAGGCAGAGTGCGTGGTTCCTATGTGAGAGGGTGCCCCTGCGTGAGCAGGGCCCCTCTGCAGCGTTCGGAGACCATCTCTGATGCTGTTTGTAGTGCAGCCTGACCATATACTCTTAAGCGCATTATATCCTCGCGGTAAAATGCTAACTTTGGAATGGCTGCACCTAAACATGTCGTGTTTGGTGTCAAACATCTTGGAATACTACCCCCCGCCAATTCTGGCGGCGGGGGTAGCATTCCACCCTTCTAGAGGGAAAGACATGTTAACCCTGACTAACCCGGTAACTTCTCTCCAGAGCCCTGGCATCACAAAATGGATGCTGCTGCCACAGACACGAGTCTGGCCTCCTGCTGCTGGACGAAACTCCGGCAGGGGAGGCCTGGACAATAGGTTTCCTGTTGCAGGGAGGTGTGACCACCTCCCCAGACAGGATAATGTGTATTGGGGGTGGGCGGGAGCACCATCTGTGTGCTTTGAAGTCCTGCACTGGGGGCACATTTGGTGTCCCTGTGCATACCCCAGTTCAAACCGGATCAGGGGCTTGCAGCCCCTGCTTTGGCGCAAACTGGACAAAGGGAAAGGGGTGTAGCCACCCCTCTGCCCTGACCCACCCATAGGTGGGGCCACAGAGTAGTCCAACCCCTATCTTTAGTATAAAGATAGGAACCCAGTCCTTAGGACTTTAGATTATACCTGGACAAAACTCTGAAACTGAATCCTGGACCTTCGACGCTCTACGACAAGATTAGAGGACTGAAGAATCTCCCTTGGGGTCAAGGAGTGATTCCCCTGCTTGGCAGGCACCAAAGAAGCATCTGTCCAGTTCGCATTTCTGAAGCTCCCGTCGGACGCCGAAGTCATCGCATCACCAGAGGTGGATTCTCAGACTTCCCCGAGGCTACCCTGAGTCCCCAGCAAAGCTGAGGCCCGTGGCTATCGTGGGTGACTTGAGACCGTGACCCCTGGACACCAAACACATTTGCAAGTGCACCATCTTCTGGGTCTCCCAAGAAGTCGTGCTTTAATCTCCGAGTAGCCCTAGCCTCCAGCACCACCTGCACCGAAGATCACTGGCCCCCACTCCACAAGTGTCCTGTAAGCCAGCTCCACGTGCGGTGTCATGAGGCTCCTTTGCAGTCGCTAGCCCGTTGGCTAGTAGCCCTTAACGAAGGCCAATCCTTTTCTTACTTGGCATCCTGGTTTCTCCAGGCCTGCCCTCACTTACCCTTGCTGGGTGAGTGCCACAGACCTTGCTGGTCTGCACCATCGACGATCTACATCTTCCTCGAGACTTGCCGTTGCCAAGGCTTGTTGGGTCCAATCCGGTCGCCGACACTGCAGCACTCGACAGACATCGTGTACCAGCCCGAATCCTGCTCCTGGTTGCCGACAACGCCTCCTGGACATCGTGGCTGAAGAGTCAAGATGACCGTCAATGCACCTGAAGCACTCAACATCGGTGGGCATCTGTCCATCGCCTTCCTGGTCACTGGCTAGTGACCCAGACTCTGTCCCCTCTGCTTTCAGGTTCTTCAGAACTCCGATCCACTCTTGGATCCACCCGGACACTTTTCTCTTGGCCGCCAGCAGCACTTTGCAGCAGATCGCCATTCGAATCGACGACGAAACCCGACCCCGAAAGGCACCTATGCACCCGGCTTCCCTGGGTGAGGTAACACGAGTACTCCGGTGCTCCCGTGGGTAGAGACTCTTCAAAGTCCTAGATCTCAAAGGGTTTTGTCCTAGTCCTCTTTTAAGTGTCCCTTTTCTATAATTTCCCGATCCCGACTTTCTCCATAGAAGTCAACGGCGTATCGCGGTTGTGTATTTACACTGCACGCGTCTCCCGTAGGTCCCCTGTGTCACTACCTTGGGTGGTTCCTTGTGGTCCAAGCACTTCTAGAGGCTCTAGGCCTAGTGTCTAGTTCAGTCGTGGTTCGCATACCACTTTATTGGTATATGGTTTGGTACGCCCCTAGGGCCCAAACGTGTATTTGTGCTATTACTGTGATTTGATAACTTATAACTTATGTACTTCGAACTCTAGCCTCATAAAGAGACTAGAGGGGTGTGTTTAGCAATAAATACATATATTTTGAATATATACCTGGTGTGGTGCTCTTTCATTTGGTCACTCAAGAGATTATAGACTGGTAAAACAAGCTACTTTACATTCCTTCAAGACTTAGCCTGAAGGCTGCTCTCCATAGCTACCACTAGGATAGCTTTCAATAAGGTTGTCTTTAACCTATCTCCAATAAGGGGTTGTTTGGACTGGTGCAAGGTGCCCACTATAATTAGTGGACAGCATATACCAGGCCAACTTCTCACATTGGTGGCAGCGGTGGGATTCCAGCTTGCTATTGTTTTACCAGATAATCTCAATTGAATTGATCAACTGAAAACCACTAAAGGTACCTAAAGTACATATAATTTAAGCTTAGAATACAGTAAGTTCTACTGAACTTAGAGTTGTGTGTTAAGGGATAGCACAACCCTTTCTACAACTCAAGAGAGTTTAGTAGGCCACACTAGAGTAGGTAGTGCATACACCACACCACACTAGTAATGTCTTTAAGGGCAGGATCCAAAGAATCCTTGCAGGAAGCCATTGAGCTTCCACCCTCCAAGTATGATACACTCCCATTCTTGGAATTGAGAGCTTTATGCAACTTGAGAAAAATAAGGACAGGCCAAAGCCCCACCACCCAACACCTCAAGGAGTTGTTGGTGGCTTATGACCTTAGTAAGCCTGTAGGGACTGAAGGGGTAGGAGCTGAGGGTGGGGCAGAAGAAGAGGAGGAGGCCAGGGGTACCAATACCCCCAGCCCCCCCTCTGAAACTGGCCAGGAGGGTGACAATGACCCTGACCTGGAAAACCCAATCCCTCCTGTGGATGATGATGAGGATGATCAAGATGATGCCCTCTTTGTCCCCCCAGGGAGGATTAAGAGTGTGCCCAGGAAGTCTAGATCTCCTTCTCAGGAGTCTAACCACTCTGGCACCTCTATAGGGAGCTCTGTCTCCTCTCACAGGAGGGAATCCTCTCATGAGAGGAGAGCCAGGCTGGTCCAGTATGAGGAAACTCAGCTGGAAATCAGAAAAAAGCAACTGGCTTTAGATAGGGAATCCCTAGATCTCCTTAGAGAGAGAAGAAAGTTGGGACTAGAGTCCCATGGTGGCAGCCATGTCCCTAGAGATAGGGAAAGGTCCTATGACCATAGGAACCTGAGCAAGATTGTCCCTCCCTATCAGAATGGGGATGACATCCACAAGTGGATAACTGCTCTAGAGAGGGCCTGTAAAGTACAGAAGGTCCCTCAGGAGCAGTGGGCAGCAATCTTGTGGCTCTCCTTTGCTGACAAAGGTAGAGATAAGCTCCTCACTGTTAGAGAGGAGGATGCTGACAATTACAAGGTCTTGAAGAGTGCTCTTATTGATGGGTTTGGCCTAACCACTGAACAGTACAGGTTGAAGTTCAGAGACACCCAAAAAGCACAGACTCAAGACTGGGTAGACTATGTGGATTGTTCTGCCAAGGCTCTGGAAGGCTGGTTGATGGGCAGTAAGGTGTGTGACTTCTCAGGATTGTACAATCTGATAATGAGGGAGCAGATTCTTAATAACTGTCAAAATCAGCTGTTGCATCAATACCTGGTAGACTCTGATCTGACCTCTCCCCAAGAATTGGGAAAGAAGGCAGACAAATGGGTCAGAACCAGGGTGAAGCAGAAGGTACAGAACCAAGGTGGGGAAACCAAGAAGCAAGATGCTAAGAACTCTGAAAAGGGTGGGGAGAAGGGTAAAGATCAAAAGTCTTCATCAGGCCCCCAAAAATCTTCTTCTGGTGGGGATTCACAGTCTACCAAAGGGAAAGGCCAAAGAAAACCATGGTGCAAGGTCTGTAAGCAAAAGACCCACTGGACCAGTGATTGCACCAAGTCCAAAGACTCCAGTCCAGCACCCACCAATGCCCCTAAGGCACCTGTTCCCCCTAGTACAGTTGGTGGGAGTGCTCCAGCCAAGGGTTTAGTAGGGTTCACCCTGGGTACTGAGTTGGGCTCTGACCTAGTCAGAGAACTGACTCAGGCTGTGTTAGTCTGTGATGGAGGCATGGATGTGCCCTCCTCTATGAGTCCCAGTAATCTGGGCAAGTACAGACAACAGCCTTTAATCAATGGACGTGAGGCTTTGGCATTTAGGGACACAGGGGCAAGTGTCACAATGGTGACACAAGACCTTGTGCTTCCTGGGCAAGTTATGCTTGGTGAGATGTACCAAGTGACCAATGCTAGCAATGTCAGAACAGACCATACTCTGGCAGTTGTTAACTTCTCCTGGGGTGGGGTAACTGGCCTTAAGATGGTTGTGGTAAGTGCAAACCTACCAGTCGAATGCTTGCTTGGCAATGACTTAGAGACTTCTGCTTGGGCAGAAGTGGAGCTCAGGACCCATGCAGAAATGCTGGAGATCCCTGCAGATGTGTTTGCTGTGACCAGGTCACAAGCCAAAATGTCTAGCACTGAACAGGCCTTTGATTCTGGAAGAATGGACCAAGTGCCTTCCAAGAGGAGGAGTAGTAGGGTTAAGGCAGTGCCTTCCCCTTGGCTCAGGAGGAAGATCAGTCCCTTGAGGGGGATGATCTCAGCCCTGAAGAAGGAACTGTCCCAGAGGAACTGGAACCTGACCAGGTTGAGTTCTTGGGGACAGGGGGACCTTCTAGGGCAGATCTGAGCCAGGAGCAGCAGAGCTGCCCCTCTCTTGAACCCCTCAGACAGCAAGCTGCTGCTGAGGCTGCTGGGAAAGCTAGTGGTCCCCATACAGTGTATTGGGATGATGGAATCCTGTACTCAGAGAGTAGAGACCCCAAGCCTGGTGCTACCAGGAGGTTGGTAATACCTTTGAAGTTCAGGGGCTTCCTATTGACCCTAGCCCATGATATTCCCTTAGCAGGTCACCTGGGCCAGAACAAGACTTGGGACAGAATTGTCCCTCACTTTCACTGGCCCCACATGTCTGAAGACAGCAAGGAGTTTTGTCGCTCCTGTGTAACCTGCCAAGCCAGTGGCAAAGCAGGTGGCACTACAAAGGCCCCCCTGATACCACTACCTGTGGTGGGGGTGCCCTTTGAAAGGGTAGGGATTGACATTGTTGGTCCCATGGATCCCCAAACAGCCTCTGGGCACAGGTTTATCCTGGTGGTAGTGGATCATGCCACCAGGTACCCAGAAGCTATTCCCCTCAGGACCACTACAGCACCTGTGGTGGCAAGGGCCCTCCTGGGAATCTTCTCAAGAGTGGGCTTTCCTAAGGAGGTAGTCTCGGACAGGGGTGCTAACTTCATGTCTGGGTACTTAAAAGCAATGTGGAAGGAGTGTGGAGTGACTTATAAGTTCACCACACCCTATCACCCACAATGCAATGGTTTAGTTGAGAGATTCAACAAAACCTTGAAGGGCATGATTAAAGGGCTCCCAGAAAAGCTTAGGCGAAGATGGGACATACTCTTGCCCTGCCTTTTATTCGCATATAGGGAGGTGCCTCAGAAGGGGGTTGGTTACAGCCCTTTTGAACTTCTGTTTGGCCACCCTGTGAGGGGTCCACTGTGCTTGGTAAAGGAAGGATGGGAGTTACCTCTCAAGCCCCCAAAGCAAGATATAGTGGACTATGTACTTGGTCTCCGCTCCAGGATGGCTGAGTACATGAAAAAGGCAACCAAAAACCTTGAGGCTAGCCAGGAACTTCAAAAGGCCTGGCATGACCAAAGGCTGTCCTGACTGTTTACCAGCCAGGACAGAAGGTGTGGGTGTTGGAGCCAGTGGCCCCAGCAGCTCTCCAAGATAAATGGAGTGGACCCCACACTATTGTTGAGCAGAAGGGTGAGGTCACTTACTTAGTGGACCTAGGAACACCCAGGAGTCCCCACAGGGTTCTCCATGTCAACAGGTTAAAACCATATGTGGACAGGGCAGACATGGGCTTGCTCATGGCTACTGATGAAGGGCAGGAGGAAGAGAGTGACCCACTCCCTGACCTGCTCTCACAGAACCCTGACGATGGGTCAGTTGATGGTGTAGCCTTGGCAGGCAGCCTCACTACCCAGCAACAAACTGATTGCAGGCAAGTCCTCAAGCAGTTTAGACATATGTTTTCACTGACACCCAGTCAGACCACCTGGTGCACTCATGAAGTGGACACTGGGGACAGTCTGCCTATTAAAAACAAGATTTATAGGCAACCTGACCATGTCAGGGACTGTATCAGGACTGAAGTCCAGAAAATGTTGGAGTTGGGAGTTATTGAACCCTCAGATAGCCCTTGGGCTAGTCCAGTGGTCCTTGTACCAAAACCTCACACCAGTGGTGGAAAAAGAGAGATGAGGTTTTGTGTGGACTACAGGGGTCTCAATGCAGTCACTAGGACTGATGCCCATCCAATACCCAGGGCAGATGAGCTCATAGATACTTTGGCCTCTGCCAAATATCTCAGCACATTTGACCTCACAGCTGGCTACTGGCAGATCAGACTAGCTGATACTGCAAAGCCCAAAACAGCATTCTCAACCCCTAGTGGGCATTATCAATTTGTGGTAATGCCCTTTGGTCTGAAGAATGCACCTGCCACTTTCCAGAGGTTGGTGAATACAGTTCTCACAGGTCTGGAAGCCTATAGTGCAGCATATCTAGATGATATTGCTGTCTTTAGCTCCACCTGGGAGGATCACCTGGTCCACCTCAGGAATGTTTTACAGGCCCTGCAAAAGGCAGGCCTGACTATCAAGGCCACTAAGTGCCAGATAGGGCAGAGTCAGGTTGTGTACCTGGGCCACCTTGTGGGTGGAGGCCAGGTTCAACCTTTGCAGAGCAAGATCCAGACCATCATGGACTGGACTGCTCCCACTACCCAGACTCAGGTGAGAGCCTTCTTAGGCCTGACTGGGTACTATAGGAGGTTTGTCAAGGGGTATGGATCAATAGTGACACCCCTGAATGACTTAACTTCTAAGAAAATGCCCAAAAAGGTTCAGTGGACAGCTAGCTGTCAAAAGGCATTTGATGACCTCAAGCAGGCCATGTGCACTGCTCCAATTCTGCAGAGTCCTGATTACTCCAAGAAGTTCATTGTTCAAACTGATGCATCTGAATTGGGGGTAGGGGCTGTACTGTCACAATTGAATGAAGAAGGTCAGGATCAGCCAGTAGCTTTCATTAGCAGAAGGCTGACCCCTAGAGAGAAACGTTAGTCAGCCATAGAGAGGGAGGCCTTTGCTGTGGTCTGGGCTCTGAAGAAGTTGAGGCCATACTTGTTTGGTACACACTTCCTGGTTCAGACAGACCATAAGCCCCTCTTATGGCTAAAACAAATGAAGGGTGAAAACCCCAAACTGCTTAGGTGGTCCATTTCCCTACAGGGGATGGACTTTACAGTGGAACATAGGCCTGGGAGTAACCATGCGAATGCAGATGGACTCTCTAGGTATTTCCACTTAGAACATGAAGACTTAACTGGGCAAGGTTAGTTTAATGTCCCTACGTTTGGGGGGGTTGTGTAGGAGAGTAGGATCTGCTTCACATGGGTACCCCCACTTTTTGCTGATGCTTCACTGTTTTTCGACATTAGTCTGGCTGGGGCCCTGCTAATCAGAACCCCAGCCTAGCTGCTTCCTCTCTAAAATGGTTTCCATGTGCCTTAGGCACATCACTGATTGGGATCTGGAGTGCCCTTATAAGTCCCTAGTATATGGTATACTATGTACCAAGGGCATAGGTACCTCAGAGGCCTGCCAGGGGCTGCAGCATGTATTGTGCCACCCCTGGAAGGCCATCCAAACTGACACCACAGGTCTGCTACTGCAGCCTGGGTAAGGTGGTGCATGCACCTCTTACTGTGATATAGGTTACCTATATCACGAAATACATACACACATATAAACCTATAAGTCACTCCTAAGGCAGGCCTTATCAATCCTAAAGGCTGAGTGCGTGGTTCCTATGTGAGAGGGTGCCCCTGCGTGAGCAGGGCCCCTCAGCAGCGTTCGGAGACCATCTCTGATGCTGTTTGTAGTGCAGCCTGACCATATACTCTTAAGCGCATTATATCCTCGCGGTAAAATGCTAACTTTGGAATGGCTGCACCTAAACATGTCGTGTTTGGTGTCAAACATCTTGGAATACTACCCCCCGCCAATTCTGGCGGCGGGGGTAGCATTCCACCCTTCTAGAGGGAAAGACATGTTAACCCTGACTAACCCGGTAACTTCTCTCCAGAGCCCTGGCATCACAAAATGGATGCTGCTGCCACAGACACGAGTCTGGCCTCCTGCTGCTGGACGAAACTCCGGCAGGGGAGGCCTGGACAATAGGTTTCCTGTTGCAGGGAGGTGTGACCACCTCCCCAGACAGGATAATGTGTATTGGGGCTGGGCGGGAGCACCATCTGTGTGCTTTGAAGTCCTGCACTGGGGGCACATTTGGTGTCCCTGTGCATACCCCAGTTCAAACCGGATCAGGGGCTTGCAGCCCCTGCTTTGGCGCGAACTGGACAAAGGGAAAGGGGTGTAGCCACCCCTCTGCCCTGACCCACCCATAGGTGGGGCCACAGAGTAGTCCAACCCCTATCTTTAGTAGAAAGATAGGAACCCAGTCCTTAGGACTTTAGATTATACCTGGACGAAACTCTGAAACTGAATCCTGGACCTTCGACGCTCTACGACAAGATTAGAGGACTGAAGAATCTCCCTTGGGGTCAAGGAGTGACTCCCCTGCTTGGCAGGCACCAAAGAAGCATCTGTCCGGTTCGCATTTCTGAAGCTCCCGTCGGACGCCGAAGTCATCGCATCACCAGAGGTGGATTGTCAGACTTCCCCGAGGCTACCCTGAGTCCCCAGCAAAGCTGAGGCCCGTGGCTATCGTGGGTGACTTGAGACCGTGACCCCTGGACACCGAGCACATTTGCAAGTGCACCATCTTCTGGGTCTCCCAAGAAGTCGTGCTTTGGGCTCTGAGTAGCCCTAGCCTCCAGCACCATCTGCACCGAAGATCACTGGCCCCCACTCCACGAGTGTCCTGTAAGCCAGCTCCACGTGCGGCGTCACGAGGCTCCTTCGCAGTCGCTAGCCCGTTGGCTAGTAGCCCTTAACGAAGGCCAATCCTTTTCTTTCTTGGCATCCTGGTTGCTCCAGGCCTGCCCTCACTTACCCTTGCTGGGTGAGTGCCACAGACCTTGCTGCTCTGCACCATCGACGATCAACATCTTCCTTGAGACTTGCCGTTGCCAAGGCTTGTTGGGTCCAATCCGGTCGCCGACACCTCAGCACTCGACAGACATTGTGTACCAGCCCTAATCCTGCTCCTGGTCGCCAACAACGCCTCCTGGACCTCGTGGCTGAAGAGTCAAGACGACCGTCAACGCACCTGAAGCACTCGACATCGGTGGGCATCTGTCCATCGCCTTCCTGGTCACTGGCTAGTGACCCAGACTCTGTCCCCTCTGCTTTCAGGTTCTTCAGAACTCCGATCCACTCTTGGATCCACCCGGACACTTTTCTCTTGGCCGCCAGCAGCACTTTGCAGCAGATCGCCATTCGAATCGACGACGAAACCCGACCCCGAAAGGCACCTATGCACCCGGCTTCCTTGGGTGAGGTAACACGAGTACTCCGGTGCTCCCGTGGGTAGAGACTCTTCAAAGTCCTAGATCTCAAAGGGTTTTGTCCTAGTCCTCTTTTAAGTGTCCCTTTTCTATAATTTCCCGATCCCGACTTTCTCCATAGAAGTCAACGGCGTATCGCGGTTGTGTATTTACACTGCACGCGTCTCCCGTAGGTCCCCTGTGTCACTACCTTGGGTGGTTCCTTGTGGTCCAAGCACTTCTAGAGGCTCTAGGCCTAGTGTCTAGTTCAGTCGTGGTTCGCATACCACTTTATTGGTATATGGTTTGGTACGCCCCTAGGGCCCAAACGTGTATTTGTGCTATTACTGTGATTTGATAACTTATAACTTATGTACTTCGAACTCTAGCCTCATAAAGAGACTAGAGGGGTGTGTTTAGCAATAAATACATATATTTTGAATATATACCTGGTGTGGTGCTCTTTCATTTGGTCACTCAAGAGATTATAGACTGGTAAAACAAGCTGCTTTACATTCCTTCAAGACTTAGCCTGAAGGCTGCTCTCCATAGCTACCACTAGGATAGCTTTCAATAAGGTTGTCTTTAACCTATCTCCAATAAGGGGTTGTTTGGACTGGTGCAAGGTGCCCACTATAATTAGTGGACAGCATATACCAGGCCAACTTCTCACAGTAAGCGGTACACTAGTTTTGAAAATTTTGGGAAGATACTTCAAACGTCGCCAAAGGTATTAGTAAAATAAAAAATGCTTTGTCTATGGGAAAAGGTGGTCCTAACCATAACTACGTAATGGTTATTGCAAGTAGGATATATATATATATATATATATTCACTGAAAAAACCATAGGTTTCAGACACGTTATAGTTATAAATTTGCATTTAAAAAACCTTACAAATTCACTGAAAAAACCATAGGTTTTAGGGACAGTTATAGTTAGTTGGACATTGCACTCGTACAAAACCCGTGAAATTCCCTCGTTATAGTTAGTTCAGCTAACTATAACTCGCGCCCGCAATGCACTGCTGATGACGTCACATATTACATCACTCATGACATGGTCAGTGACATCACTGATGACATCACTGATGACATCTCAAATGACATCACTGATGACATCATCCAGTGACTGTGTGTTTCTGTAAAGTTTAAATATTTTTAATATATATAGGGAAAGGCGTATTGAAGAATGAGTGGGTGTATAAGTGTCTGTATGGATGATTTAGTAGGTGCGTGACTAACTCTATAAGTGAGTGATTAAACGTATCTTACTGAATGCATGGGTTAGTGACTAAACTGGGTGAATGTCTGTATCCGTCTGTCTGTTGCTGTGCAAGTGGCTGCATGGGTTTGTGAATAGCTACATGAGTGTCTATATGAGTTATTGATTGGTTGTCTGAGTATCTGTATGGGTGCCTGAGTGTTTGTGTGGGCGGGGTGGGTGCGACTCTGTGCATAGATGTGTGAGTGGGTGATTCACTGGGTGGATGGTTTCAAGAGTGCATCTGTGATAGACTGTATGGGTGGGTAAGTGTGTAAGAGTGTATTAGTGAGTGAATATATGTCCCAGTGGTACATGTGTGAGTAACTACATATGTGAAAGGCAGTATATATGTGTGTTGGAGTATATAAATAGCTATAAGCGAGAGTGTGTGATTGTGAGAGTGACTGTATGGATGAGTGTGTGCTTGCATCAGTGATTGTATAAGAGCGTAAGAATGTGCTAGTATTTGTATGAGTAAGTGAGCTGGTGTGTGTATAACTGTATAGGTGAGTAAATGGCAGTGTGTTTAATTATTTGCATGACTGACTAGGTGTGTGAGTACCCACTAAGACAAGGGGGCCCCTGAAGGAGGATAACAGGCAGGTCGGACAGGGGTACAAAAACCAATAACAGTCAAAAGAACCCAACCTGTCTGGAAATAATATTGAGGGTGTCCGTCAGGATCACATAAGATAGTAATCTCGCCAAGCTAACAACAACCCAGGTCCCCTGAACAAAAAAGTTTATTAGTCAAAATGACAAAAATAGATATATTTTTTTATTTTATAAACTTTGATATTGACAATATTTACATCAGGGTTTGAGCCACAAGAACGTACGACATAGATTGATAAATGCAAAAAAGACAGATAAATGGGGTCCCACATTCATACACTACAAGCACTCACAGTCACAAATACATACATACTCAAACATTCTCACCACTCAAAAACAATTTGTCACATAAAAAGATGATTCAAAATACAACATATTCGCAACAATGGCTATCGTGCGTCCTCTCCTTGAAGGGTACAAAAGTTCTGGGGGCACGACGTTATCCAGCGCCAACGCTCGTTTCGGTGTCTTAACCCAATGTGGGTCACACCTTCATCAGGGCAAGTAAATCAAAAAGTGGGACCCAACAACAGAACCACCTTGATGCAGAGTATCTAGGTAAATAGCCTTGAAAATGAACAGTTAGGTTGAGACCGGCTCAATCCGATACATCCATGTGGAAAACGGCAAGCGATAAACATAGAGGTTTCTTAAACTCCGAATTTGGGGTCTGTTTTGGATGTGTATAGCAGATATGATCCGAGTTTCAAAGGTGGGGGCGTTCATATGCGTATATACAATCATAGGTTCCTCATCGCATTATATAAATGGCGGGTTTCAATACGCGACCTCCTCCAACGTCTGGCAGGGCAGAAAGCTCCCGGGGGTTAGCCTAGGTGTGTGAGTACCTCTATGGATGAGTGGCGGTGTTTGAGTGTCTATATAGGAGTATGAGTGCATATGATAGTCCTGTACTGAGTGACCGTAAGTATGAGTGACTGTACAGGTGAGTGAGTGGATGTGTGTGTAGACCTAAGAATCAATGAGTGGGTATGTAGTTATTGGTGTTGGAGTGTCTATGGTTTTGCGAATGGCAGTCTGTAATTTAGAGTGGGTGTATCAAAGGTTATATTAGGGTGTGAGGAGGTGCATCAGATTATCACGTGGATGATGTCATCAGTGATGTCATCAGTGATGTCATTTGAGATGTCATCAGTGATGTCATCAGTGATGTCACTGACCATGTCATGAGTGATGTAATATGTGAGCGTCATCAGCAGTGCATTATGGGCGCGAGTTATAGTTAGCTGAACTAACTATAACGGGGGAATTTCACGGGTTTTGTACGAGTGCAATGTCCAACTAACTATAACTGTCTCTAAAACCTATGGTTTTTTCAGTGAATAGATATATAGATAGATAGATAGATAGATAAAACACAATTTGAGTCACCACTGTGTAGCTATAGATAGCTTAAAGTTTCTGTAAAAAGAGTGTTTTTTGCATTGCTATTAAATTTGCTACTGTTTGATGACTCTTCACAAAACTTTCTAAAAAGGAGATGTTCTATCCCAGCTCCTTCTTGTAAAGTTTTGTGCCAATCCATAAAGTTGGGTCAAGAAAAAGTGGCATGTCAATGTTGATTTGACATGTTAATTCCTGTAGGAAACTATGCTCTCTGATTCAGAGAAAACTGCTAAACGAAATAACACCAAATTTGGCAGAAAGTTAATACTTTACTTTGATAGCATGCTTATTGTAATTTGGTGTAAATCTGTCACCAAAGACATTTTTGAAAACTTTACATTTAAAGAGGTGCTGGGGCTGGGTCTTAATGGTTAAAATGTTAAGTATGTCTTAGCAGTCTTGCACAACCGAAAATTCATAAAATAGGGCCCTCTGATTAGCCGAGGGAGCATTTTCTCTTGTCTACCATTTCAGTAATGCGGAACTGGGACCGGTCTCCTGGTACTGAGTGATCTGATTGGATATTTTGTGTAGGTGTGGTTTTCTCTATTTCATGCAGGTTCATCAAAGGGGGGTGGATATTTCAGGGGAGTCAAAGAGGTCTTTATCTGCTAACAAATTTGTCACCGTCTGTTTAACCTACACAAAATGTAGTAGTTAAACGTAGAAGGATGCTGTTCCTACGAGAAGCTGACGGTCGGGACCAGGAGATGGGCTGATCAACTGGATCGGGGGATCTGATTAATCAGAAGTGATTGCCCTCACACACCCAGATTGGTGTCATGCTTCATCATTGGGCTGCTCTTCGTTGGCCTGGTGCTGCAGTGCCCAGCGGGCTACTCGATGGGGCTCTTTATCGGAGATCTTCTGACTTGGGAGCCGCAATGATGAGCAAAGTGCGGATATCGTAAGAGTAAGTGGTGCAGTAAGTGGTTTAAAAATGTCTAAGGAGTATTTCAAGATGGTTTAATAAGGTGGTCCCGTTGACAAAAGTAAAAACAAAGAATGCTGTCCGAAGAACCAATGAACCTTGACACCTTAAAATATGTGAAGTAGGGTCAACATGTTTCATGCCTTGTGGCCTTCGCCTGATCCGTAAAAGCCGTGAATATTGTAGGTGTCTCTTCAAGGAAAACTGTTGAAAACTCGTAAAATGTAATAAATTGTTCTGGTCAGTGGGTTTTAAGAAAATATCATTGGATTATACTCCATAAATGATTGTATACAGTTCACCCATGAGATAAGCGACACCCAGATAAAATTTTTGGACTTCAAGATAACTTTTGATAACATATGTTTAGCACTGATATTTTCATAAAACCCACTGACCGGAACAATTTATTATGTTTTACAAGTTTCCAGTGTCTGACTCTGAGGCATACAGTAAAGGTAAAGGCAGAACAATGATTTGTGATAAATTCAAAAACAGAGATTATCCAGTCAATATAGCTGAGGAGGGGACACAAAGAGCAGAGAGGAGAAACAGACAAGTATTACTGGCCAATAAACCCCACACCAAGGCTTCATTTAGAATGATATTTATTTTGAAGTTTTCAACAAGAAGTGTGAAAGTCAGGAAGATTATTCTGAAACATTGGGTGATGTTGCAATCATAACCAGATTTTAAGGGGATATTCAAACAGACACCAATGTTTGCTTATGAGGGATCTAGAAATCTAGAGGAAATACTACACTCAAAAAGCCCTGGTAATGAAGGCAAATCATTCAAAGGAAGGTCCCATGTTACAATTGTACCAATTGCAGCAATATTATTAAAGGATCTGAGATGTCACCCATCCAGGGGCACCAAAATCAAGTTAAAAGATTAATGCAACTTGTGAAACCAAAAAAATGATTTACATTTTAAAATGTACATGTGGCCTTGCTTATGTGGGGAAATCTGAATGAAAGATTAAAACAAGAATAACTGAACATAAGAGCAACATAAGAATGAAGAATGTGAAATCAACTTTGGCACACATTTCAATGCATACAGACATAACATCAGTTAAATTCATTGTGCTTGAACAAATACAGACCAGAGATGATGTAGACAATAGGAAGGTTTTACTTACAAGAGAACTCTTTTGGATAAAGAAATTGAATCAGTAACACCGACAGTACTCAATGCCAGATTGGAATACTTGTGCTTTTTGTAGATGGTTGTTATATAATGGTGATAGCAATACTTCTTGGATGATGAGTATTTATTCTTAGACAAAGAAATGCCTTTGGGACTCTTGTATGATGATATGATTTGAATATGAACGGGGGTTAGACTCATACAACTGTTAAAAATATTGGGAACTAGCACTGAACATCACATACGAGAGACATGATGCAATTGATTTACCTATTGAGGTATTTTTTCACCTGTGTGAAGGATTTACATGAAAATAAGACACATGATATGGATAGGAGAATTTATGTAACTTTTTTGTCTTCATATACAGTTTTTTCACATTTAGTTATACACCACGGACATCACTCTATTTAGATAACCAGATACACACTACCCATTCTAAGATGGCGGACACTTCTCATGTTCTGTGGAAGGGAGTCCATCTTTGAACTGCACCATTGAATTGGCATTCAGCCTTGGGAAAAAGAGTCACAGGATAACACATAGGTTATAGATAATCTGGTTTTATTTATAATATGATACACCACGGGCAACACTTTCTATAGCCATGGCAATACACTCAATCCACTCTAAGATGGTGGACACCTTTTACTGTCTATGGATAGGGAGTGTGTTTTTTAGCTTCACTGTATAACACTATTTTTAGGGGCTTAACAAGCAGAGAGCAGATTGGGGATCATGTCACTATGGGTTCGGTAAGCGTTACCAATTCACATTTTTACAGCTGAGGAGATTTATGATAGTCAGGATTTTGAGCTTGTAAATAAGTAGGGGGTTCTGCATGGTTTTCCTGCACTCGTTTTGACTGATTACAATCACAGGCACAGCATGTTGATTACCAATGGGAATTCAGACACTATTATTGAGCACTATGATAACGGAGTTGTACAAGACCAGGCACGCGATATAAACGTAATGAACAGAGAGGCACCAAAATGGAACAGGATATTTGTAGTGCACAAGAGATGATTGGTCACTAATATACAAGGGAGACAATTCACCGAATGTGTGGTTGTATCGGGACGCGTGAACACGGGTGACTTTGAGTAACCGTTGGGAAATGACTCACAGCTTTAATCACCTTTGTCGATTTATGGAGAATTATGCACAATAAAGGGAGCACAGTCTGTTCACTTTTTGATCAGCTTCCACATGGGATATATTTTCTCAGATTTTTTCGTCTCCAGAGGGCACGGAGATTGGTTCAGAGTCTTCATAGAAGCACATCCCGCTTTAATATATTGCGATCCTAACCAAACGAAGAAAGAGTTATAGGAGGAATTATAACACACGACTATCTGAGAACCAAGGGTAAGACACAGTCATTACAGATGGTGAATCATTGGTATACATTGATGTGATGTTGTTGTAGTGGCAACATGTCGCCATTATTCTTTTTTGGTTTCACAGAAAATTACCTCCTGATGAAGGACTATATAGTCCTAAGTGCATTGAGGAGTGATTATCAAATATTGATTTAAATCACTAGAAGTGATACTTTGTTTTTGAAAGTTTATAAAGAAAATGGATTTGGATGAATGAACTCTAAAAGAAAAGAAATAATAAAGTGATGAAAAAGATGACATATGACTGTTTAATATGTGGAAGATGCATTCTGTCAAACAATGAAGTAACCCATCAGGGGACGGACAGAGAGTGCAAAGGGAGACACAACGCCAAGAGGGCTGAGTGCTATCATTGATTAACTCTCTGAAAGTGGCATTTTCTGAAATGTGACTTAAAATCCTACTTTAACATTAAAGAGAATTTTAAATGAAAACTAATTTGAGTGTAAACCCCATGTCTCTATCTTCTCTTATTAAATGTAATTAGGTAACCCCATGTTAGTCAATGGAAGAGATAGGCCTTACAGTAGTGAAAAACAACTTTACGAGTTTTCCACTATCAGGACATGTAAAACTTAAACCCATATGTCCTATGTTTTAAATACCTAGCACCCTGTTTATGGGCTTTTTGGGTCTACCTTATGGGGGACTTATAAGAAATAAAAAGGAAGGTTTAGGCCTGGCAAAAGGTTTATTTTGCCAGGTCAAAATTGCAGTTTAAAACAATCCTACAGGCTGCGGTGGCAGGCCTGAGATGACATGTTTTAAAATGCTACCTCACTTGGTGGCACAATGAGTGTAGCAGGCACACTAGTAGTATTTAATTTGCAGGCCCGATTACATGTAGTACCACCTACTAGGGACTTACAACTAATTTAAATGTGTCAATCAGGTGTAGGCCAGTTTTATTATGTTTTTGAGAGCAGACACATGCACTTTAGCACGTGTTAACATTGGTAAAGCAAACAGAGTCCTAATGCCAAAAAAGGTGATTCAGCAAATGGGAGGGAAGGCAAAAGGTTTGGGGTAATGCCACGCCAAGGATGTCAGGTCAAACATTCACTAATATGTTTTGTGCTGTTAAAAAGACTTATGACCAATCCTTGCTGCACATGACTTATGGTGTGCATTGGGTGTAGCGTACCATAACTGGAAAACTTTCATTCTTTTTAATTTTGTGAAAGAGAGATAGAGGGATATATGTATTTTCAGAGAAAAAAGGTTTAACTACAAAACCATTACTGAGAAACTTAGCAAAATTTGATTTGTTCTCAAACTTGTTTCCAAACCCATACAAATCAGTGTACCTCAATATTCCCTTCTGGGGCCTCTTATTTTTCTCTTTATGTGACCGCCCTTTGGGACATCATCTCCTCTGTTGATGTCTCCTAACATCTGTACTGTGGTATAAAGATCCTCTTTCCCATTCCCTTGAGCTCACGTATCCTCCAGTATAGACTTTTTAGCTATTTTTTCTCTAAAATCGTGGATGGCAATTTTTTTCACAAACACTTAACTGCTCTAAATTAGAAATCATTTATTTCCTTGCTATATCTGGTGGTTCTGCCACCCTTGTCTTTCGCATATAACTTTACTCAGATATCTTGATACGCACCCAGTGTGCGAGGAACTTATAAGTACACTTCAATAGCAGCACATGACTTTAATCATTTAGCTCCTCCGATGCCAAGGTTGCTAGGTTCCAGATACTCAACATCAAAAAATCCACCCACATATTACATTTCCTGACGTTAAGACTTTATTAATACCCTAATGATTAGCAAGCTTAACTACAGTACTAGTTTACTAAATGTCCACATATGCCTATACCCCCCTCAACAAAATGTTAAACTCTGCCACCAGAATAATAGAGAACATGCTGTGGCACTCATCTCTCTCATCTACTCAAACCATCTATGTTGCCTCTCTGCCATATGTAGTACAAACAATACATTACTCACAATTAAGTTTAAAGCAATTCACAGTGTCAGACCAGGATCTCTCAGCCCTACCTGCACAGCACACTCTTCCTCAGTTTTTTCAATCAGCCAACATCCACCACTTAGCCATACCCATGCCAACTTAGTCGCACCATTGCATTTTCAGAACTTGTAAGTCATATGGTTCTATTGTCTGGAATGCCTTTTTACGCCAGCTCAGGGCTACCCACTCCCACAGTGATTTCAAATGGTCTTTGAAAATTCACTTCATTTAGCTTAAAAGCACAATCATTTAATCAATACCTTCACTCCTCTAGCCCTACTTAAAATACTTAGTGCCTTATTTATGAGAGGGTTGCGTCACGTTTGCACAACGCAATATGTTATATGTGTGCCGCAAACTTCTAAGTTAGATTTTTGAAGCCACACAAAGCCACTTTGCATGGCTTGGAGTGGCTTAAAAAATCTGGAGTAACTCAACGCTGCACAAATCGCTGCGTTGCGTTACTCTTCCCTGGGTAGACATTCCATGGGCGTTGCGTGGTGTTCCCATACAACTCCCATGGATTTTGACGCATCTCCAGATTTATAAGAACTTGTGAACCTGGGGATGCGCCAAAAACTTACACCTTCACAGTGGAGGACTAAGGAGGAGAACTATCTCTATTCCTCCTTGTTTTATCCTCTTTCTATGTGTGCTGCATTCTGCAGCACACATAGAAAGAGGAATATGCCTCCCAGGATTGTTTTTGTGCAGGAAGGTGCCCCCTTCCTGAACAAAAACAATCCTGCATGCAACACAGGCACCCTTGCACCAGGTGCAAGGGTGCCTACATTGGTGCTAGGCTGCCGAAAGTGCGCCAGCACAAAGGATAGGACAGGAATGTGCCATATTGACTTAAATACAACATATTCCTGCCCTTTCCTGATCAAGTAAGTGCAGCACAGCAAGGTGACATCTGCGCAGCACTGCGTGAGTTCAACATAAATGAGGACCTTAATGTCAAGAAGATCAGTGCTGCTGCTCACAAAAACTGTAAATATGTAACCTCTGCATATTTATCTTGTAGCATGTATCTGTTTTCCTTTTAGGTCTGGGGCAAATTGGGCTGGTACTGTGTTTGCTGTAAAACTCAGTATATTGGTACGTGTGGTAACAGCAGCTACTGCACATACCAAAATGTATTTATTTATTTAAGGTCATACATAGAGGTGTATGACCATGTCAGAGGGCTCAGTGTTGTGTAACATGAAAATAATATATCATAACAAAGTAGACTATATTTATGTTTTGTGAAAAGCTGTCAGATTGTTCAGGTATTACACAATGATACTAAAGCTTCAAGACTCAAATCATGTTAGTTACTGTTAGACCTGGACCTTTTTGCTGGTTTATCCCCAAACCTTTTGCCTCCTATTTTTTTTACCTTGTTTCTGTTGGCTATAGGACTCTGGGCACTTTACCACTGCTGATCAGTGTTAGAGTGCATAAGCTCTCTGTGTAAATTGTGATTATGATTGGTTATCCATGATTTGCATATTTGATTTACTGGTAAGTCCTTAGTAAAGTGCACGGTGTGCGCCAGGGCCTGTAAATCAAAAGCTACCAGTGGACTTACAGCACTGGTCATGCCACCCACACGAGTAGTCTTGTAAAGGTATCTCAGACCTGCCACTGTAGTGTCAGCGCACACGTGGTTTTAAACTGCCATGTTGAACTGGCAAGTGCACCCACTTACCAGGCAGGCCCAAACTTTCCCTTTTCTTACAGTTAAGGCACCCCTTAGTAGGCCCAAGGTACCCCCATGGGTTGGCTGCATTCTATTTGAAAGGTAGGACATGTACTGGTGTGATTTACATATCCTGATAGTGAAATACTGTGTATTTCATTTTTCACTGTTAAAAGGCTGTCTGTCCTATAGGTTATCATAGGAGTTGCACTGTAAATTGTACATGTGTAACTTTCAATTGGGACATGATAGAGAAATTGATTTTAGGGTTTCTGAACTCAGACTTAATATCAAACATTTTAGTGAAGGTGGTTTTTAAATTGTGTGTTTATAAATGCCACTTTTAGAAAGTGGGTATTTTCTTGCTTTACCATTCTGTGTGACTCTGCCTATTGCGTATTCACTGTCTGGTTTTGGAGTGACAGAAACTGGGGATGTGCATTCACTCTAGACAGTCACAAGGGGGTTGAGGTGAGTCCTGCCTTGCCTAGGTGACTCATCGCTAGGCTGAATAGACCGAGTCTGCATTTAGAGTGGTGGGCAGAGTTTCGCTAGCACCTGATAAGGCTGTGACTCCTTTTCACAATGCTGTCTCCACACCCTGTTGTCAAGCTGGACCAGGGAGGACAGAACTGGTTTGAACTGAGCTCAGAGGCTCTGAAGCAAAGAGAACAATGACAAAAAGGGGTATAAGTATGAGACCTTAAACCCCACAACTTTAAATTACTTCTGGAAACAAGAGGACCCTGCCAAGAAGGAGAGCTGAAGAGCTGTGTGAGGAGTGCTGCCTTTTCTGTGTGAGGGGTGGGTTGGCCTTCAGTTGCTGCTTCTTTCAGTGGTGGAGGAAAATGACTGACTCTTTTTGCCCTGCTGTGATATCCTGCTTGTGAAGAATCTTCAAGGGCTTGTGTGTGCTTGCCTCCTGTTGGAATTCTCAGGGAGATAAAAGACTTCAGGAAAGATTCTTGCTGGAGCTAAAGGTAACCTGCTTGGAAGGAGAGCTGAAGAGCTGTGTGAGGAGCACTGCCCCTGCTGTGGGTAGGGTGGGCTGGCCCACAGTTGCTGCTCCTGCCTGGAGCTGGAGAAAGGGCTAAACTGTTCTTTCACCAATTTTCAAATCAGCACGTAGTGACGCTGTATTTTCCATCTTGAAAGAGAACTAACGCCTGGACGCTTGTGCTTACTTTTGGAAATCCCTTGTGTTTAATATGTAGGGAAACTTCCCTGAGTGCTTTTGGAAACTCACGGGCCCGATCCCCTCTTTACAGCGGTGTGCAGGGCATGAGGCGCCGCGGTGCCATGTCGTGAGGCCCACGGGAGAGAAGGTCCTTGAAATCTAAGCCCAGCTGCGAGCCACCAGAGCGAGCCAGCTGAGTGAGCACTACAAGAAGCTTCAGGCACTGCCTGGCAACTAGCCCTAATCAGCCGAAGTTCCGGCCGCACCTGGAAAGGGCGGGGCTAGTGAGGAGCTGCCAGGCCTGCTCGATCGGGGAGAGCAGCATTCAGGCAGGAATCCCTGGAGGCTGCAACACGACCCCTGTGCCCAGAGGAAGCGCGGCACCAACGGAGACTTGGCTCCGCTTCCCCTCAGCATGTGGTGAGTGCTGTAATTTCCTAGAAGAGGAAGCGGCACGGTGCTCACTCAGGATTGTGCCGTTCTGTGAGGTTGCTCCCTTCTGCACCGGCACCTGGATAGAGTTGAAGCTCTCCCCTGTGCAGAGTGCCTGGGACCGGCATGTCCTATGGGCCACTCATGCCACTGTGGTTGCAGTTGGGCACGAGCTGAGGAGCCACCCCTTTGTTGTGACATGCGCAGGATCGCTGCATGTCAGTGAGGGCAGCTACTGTGGATCATCCCACACGTAGGGGACCTCACAAGGTTTCGCCACCGGTGTGGGAGGCGTGTGTGCCCCCAATGCCATCAGATACTTTGGGGTCATTGTTTTTGTTGGCATTATGGGGGAAGACCTCGACAGAGACCTCAGGTCCCGGAGTAATGGAGAATCAGGAAATTACCATATTCACAGTTGTAGGTGGGCAGGTGGCCCGGTAACCTATGTGTGGGTTACCTAAGAAATGCTAGTAGAAGTTCAAGGGTGCTGTCCCTACGGGCTATCTGCAACTGTAGGGGATTTACCCTATGTGATTAGGGGAATATGGATTTGGTGATTTGTGCACAATGATATCTGATGATTTATGTATGATCTGAACTACTGCATGTTTAAGTCCTGATGTAAGGATTTATGTCGTTTTCATGCCTTACTAAGAAAGAATACCTTTTAAGAAACTGCATAATATGTACAGTGATGATGTAGGGTGTTGTTTTCATGATTTGTTTATGACTTTTGCAACTTATAAGTATTTGCTTTATTGCACTAAATGTGGTGTTATGAGAATTGCCTAGTTGGCAAAGTGATTTATCATCTATGTGATGTTATGGCTATTGCCTAGTGGGCAAAGTGATTTATGTGATTGTTGTCTATGTGTTTTATATACAATATATGAAATATTTTTATATATCCTTGTGTGGAGTCTCTTTTGTGGTGTATTTTGTGTGTCACTGGTGTTTGTGTGTGTGTTGCACAAACTCTTTGCACATTGCCTATGGGATAAGCCTGACTACTCTGCCAAGCTACCTAGAGGGTGAGCAAGGGGCTGTCTTGGGTGTGTAACTCCGTCACCCTGACTAGAGTGGTGGGTGCTGCCTGGCTTAGGTGCATATCCTATCCAACCAAAAACCCCATTTCTAGCAGTTACATTTTGTAATATACTACATTATATAAATCAGTAAGTCTGAAATGAAAGGTTGCCCTTCCCAGTGCAAGGCTTTTTATTTTGCCTGTTGTGTCTCAGTGTACTGATAACTACATTCTATAACTTTTCTCATGTCTCTTCCTATAAGGAAGCCTGAGATGGAAGTTTGTACAAAGGAGAAAGCCTCATTAACAAAAAAGACTGTCATAAACTGTAAGCTGATGTCTGCTTTTCAAAAATATCAATTTTATCTGTCAAGCCACAGAAGTAATTTAAGCAAGATATGGACCTCAGCTGACAAACCAAAAATGTTTAGATCATAATAATATCAAACGCATGCGCACCGTTTCTAAACCAAATGGCACTGAATTATACATGTCTAAAATCGAATTCAAATGTACTGTGTCTTTTCAATAAAATAACAATGCTTTCATCTTTCAACCAGTCTTCTCATATCCTCCGTCTATTTGGGCTCAGGTCGTACGTAAAACTGTAAATGCTGGTGACTTTCCTCGATTCATTTTTAAAAGGACAGGTTTGTATGTACGATTGTCATTTTTAAAATTCAAAAAGACTATTGGCCATGCTTTATGAAGATCCTTCCTGAAGGTGCATCATAGTGGAATATGGCACATTACAACGAAATGTAATACATTGAATGCCATTACAACGCGGTCGTTACAACGACCGCGTTGTTAATACGCAATGTATTACATCGCAAATCTTTACAATGACTTCCAGTAGGCGCGCTGGATTTAGGAATAGTATTATTTACTATTCCTACTCCAGTTCTGCGCAACAGTAGGAAAGGTGTTGGAATTCATTTCCAATACCTGAGCGCCCCCTACTGAAAGTCGTTGTAATGACTTGCGATGTCATTACATCGCGTACTAACAACACGGTCGTTGTAGCGACTGCGTTATGATAGCACGCAATGTAATGACAGTGTTGTAAACGCTGTTTCCCATCATAGTGCCATCCAGTGTATAGCGCAAACGTATATGCGTTCTGTGCCTTTTTCTTCCCAAAATTGCCCTACATATATTGTGTACATTAAGGTCTTGATTGCAAGTGGGATAAATCTAGGTGTGGGGGTACTTGTGGCAAGAAATATTGATTCTGTCAATATCTCTACACCTAAACTTGGTTATGGTGAATTAATACCCGCAATGGGGAATAACCATGCAGACCCGGTTTTCCCAGGTCAAATTATGAACAGAATTCCCTATTTGTGCAAATTAAAATTCTCATTTACCACCCTAACCTGGTAGCAAATGGAACTGGGGTGGAAGCGTGGGGTGGGGAGCAGTGGGAGGAGGCTGATAAAGATATTAAGGGACAGGGCAGGCTGTGGGATTTCAAAGGGTTTCAGCTTGTGCACTAACTCTGAAAAATTTGAGTTCAATGTATCTGCATTAGACAGAGCCATTGCTTACAACAAGGGGACGATTTTGGCCTACCCGTGTGCACATGTTCATGATATGGCATCATTTCATTCCAGTTCTTGAATGCTGAATGGCTCACATTAGTTAACCATCGTCTTGCCCCAAACGTTTAGCCAGAGTACATTATATATTAGTAAGTAGCCCATAGACAACTCTGTAAAGTCACCTATAGTTTGACTCTGTATTTTAAATATTTATTGTATCTATAAAAAACAACTACACAAAAATAGAGATTGCCACATGGGCTACTTGAACTACTTCTAACAGGCAACTCTCCAGAAATCTAAATTATTAAAATGCAAACATTTTCTATTTTGTCTTTTCACACATTGCACTCATCTGCAAAGGCAAAGATCGAGCAAGAACCATTATCACTCCAAAAACCCGGGGGGGATAATTTAGAGCAGCTTTTCAGCTAAAGCTAAATATTAATGGATGTGCTAATTAGCTGCCTAATTGTAAACTTGGATTCGTGTTGATGTGTTTATCACTTGGATGAGGTAATTTCATTAATTTGCCTAGCTGCTACTTTCTTGTATTTTTGCCATTACAATTGAGCTGTAGTTTTGTATTTCACTGTAAATTATTCAAAAATGTTAAAACTTTCCCTCTTTCGTCTTCATCTAAGTTCAAGTTATTTCCTATAGTGACGGTATAGTGAAATATGGAAATAGGACCATAACTTACATAGAAAAAAACAAACAAACAGAAATTCACTGAAAAGACCAAAAGTTGAAGTGTAGTAATAGGTGGCTAAGTCATACACAAGTTAACCTTTAAAAAAACAAGAAAATACTGAACTTCGCCGTTTAGTTCAGTGAGTTAACTATACCTTCTCCCCATCATGCACTTCTTTCCGCACATATGCAATCTCTCATGGCATGTTAAATGACATCATTGATGACATCTCAAATTAATTCATTTATGGCATCACTGATGACATCATCTATCAATTGTTACAGTGTGCAATAAGCTTTGCAGAATGGTAGTAATTCAACAACTGTATAAATGCCCAAAATGTTTAAAGCAAATAACTGATAATGCTGAATAAACATGAAGGACAGGTTGCATAGCTGTCACATAACCCACATTTGGTGGATGTCACCCACTTTTTTTCTGGTATTCTCTTTTTCTGGTATTCACTCAGCTAACAAACAAAATGCCTCAATAGACTTTAAAGACATCGCCCACTTTTTAAACCTTAAACACCTATGCAAAAGTGCTCATTCTTTATACAACTTAATGGATTTACTTTCCTACGCACCTCCAGAATACCCACCATTTTAAGACTAAAGGTTTACAGGTGTGCCTTGGCTACTGATAAAGTGACTTCCACCAAACTTAAGGACAACCTTATGTTGTACTGTAAAGTACACTAAACACATTGCTGATGGGAGCACAATGGTACACAACCTTGGAATCATGCTTACAACCCCGGTGTTAGTCAAATCACCTTTAAGAGGGTCACCGCTAGATTTGTAATTGTTCAAGTATGTGTCATGTGTTAAAACTTTCAGATTAGTTCTGCATGTAAACATCGACACCTCATAAACCTGCACTTTATATAGAATTTGTGTATAGAACTGTATGATATATATTTAACATAGGCATGTGCTCAGACATTCACAGATGAATAATCTAGTGTGAACCAAAATGTTAGCTTTTCTCGCATGTTTTAGCAACCGGCTTTGTTTTTAACCCAGAACCTCCTTTGAAACAAGCCTTTGCGACCAGTACATGGTGCATTCAGTCTTCATCTTGTTTAAGAAGAAGATACTGCTTTATCTTTACTGATAGTTCATATGTGGACCATATAACCTTCAGAATGCAGGACCACATGTGGCTCCAAGACATACCCTTTCTTCATTCTATCCACCAACATGGGTACACAAAGTAGTTTTAGACTCCATATTGTTCTCGGCCATTTACTACAAATGTCTTAAAAAAAGATGTAAGGGTTTATGGAGTGATTGTAGTAACAGTAGCATGGTTGATGTCATCAGTGATGTCCTCATTGATTTTGTTTGAGATGCCATCAGTGATGTCATCAATGATGTCATTTAACATGTCATGAATGATAATATGTAGTATATAAGGTTAAATGTAGTATATGATGGGGTGCAAGTTGTAGTTAGCTCACTGCAATAATGGGTTAATTTCAGTGTTTTCTGGGTTTTTGGTCTTGAAACCTTAAGTCTTGTGTGACTTCATCACCTAACTATAACTTTATTTTTGGCTTTTACCTCACCTGCCTGCAAGAAGAAAATGGGTGCACAGTTGTACTTTGGAATATTTTTTGTGCAGTTTTCATGCATTGTTTTTATTTGTTTGATTTTTTGTATTTTGTTTTTACCATTTAGAACTACTTTCTAAACTGGTTTAAATGTTTTTTAAACGTCATTTTTAACATATTTTTATGTCTTTTGTTTCTTCCATCTGTGCGGAGAAGGCCTTCCATTAAAAATATTATTTCCCACATTTCACCAGAGGCCACTACTTTGTGGCAGTGCCTGCAGTATGTTGCAAAGTACTACATCTTCACATCACTTTCCTCCTGTTGTTGATGTTGCACTTCCTATGGAGCAGTCTATTGTCCTTCATCCACTTAACTCTTTTGCATCTCAGCATGAACAATGCTGTTGGAATAGAGAGCCCTTATGCTGTGGGATACATAGCCCTCAGGTGCTTCCTTATCCCACTTGTTCACATGAAATATTATCCAGCTTTTCCTCCGTTCAGCTCCTGGTTGAACAAATTGCACATACATTCCTGCATACTTATTTTTTTTTACCAGCTGGAAGTTCAAAAAACTGCCAGACAATGATTCTTTCTTAGGCATCGGCTGTTATGGTGCTGCAGAAGTAGATGGAATGGCAATAATATTGTCATCTTTTAACGTTGAACCTTTGATAGGCCTGTTGGATGTGTGCTTGGTGTCTCTTTGTGTCTAGATTTGTCTGAGGTCATGATGGAATGAGATTGCTTTTACACCAAATTGCCTCTCTTAAAACACTAATCTGGTAATAGTGTTCTGAAAAATTATTTTATGCTATTTTGAAAGCTGTTTAATTCTTTTTTGAATGGTGTTCCAGGAGTGGCAAACAAATGACTGCTTTTATTGTTTTTAGTATCCCCTACGGTCCGTTGTACTCAAGTAGGACCCATAGAGACAATAAGTGCTGTGTCACTCCTGTGTGGCCTTTACATGATCACCGGGTCCATCAGAATCCAGACATTTTTTTTTAAAAGCTGTGCTTACCTTGAGTGAGTCATGTTATTTTAACTTTGACTCTAAGGATTTCTCATTGTAGTTTGTAGTAAATTATGCAGGTTTTTAGGTATTGCTGTACCGTGGGATCTAAAAGCGGTACCACCATACCTGTGACTCACAGTGAAACTACATCTCATTTGCTGATGTCATTGTATTGATGCATTGATGCATATTAATGTATTGATGCATTCTGAAAGAGGTCCTGCCTAATTACTATTGATAGGGAATGTCACTTGAGTGTATTTTCAACTTCTGCACTCTGCCTTGTTTCTTCTATACTTTTTTGCATTTTCGGGGGTGGTTCAACTGCAATTTATAAAATGGCATCTGAAAAAGACTGTACAGTATCTGAGGAGTCCTAGGTAGTACAGCAAGAGCCAAGGATCTCTCCACAGCCCATTTCTATGGACTTTTTTTCAATCCCTCTAGGTGACAAAAAAAGTCCAAATGGTTTCTTGCAAACTCTGACACCGAGAATTTCTAGGGATACAGGAAAATAGAATTTATTTGGGATGTTGATCATGATCAAGCATTTAAGTGCTTGACACACCACTCAAAACAATGCTGCCAATAAAAAACCTCACAAAGATGAGGGAACCTCAATGTCTTCTGCTCCACTCAAAACTCTCCAGACTGGCGATTCTCTTCCTGATAAAGTTGTTTGCAGCCTCACCCAAAATGCCAACTCTCTACATGCAGATATAGCTTTATATTGCACAAAACGTACAACAATAGTATGCGTTGAAGAACAGAGTATAGCAGCTTGAGACCATCTGCCAGCTACTCACAGAGCAAGCTACAGAAAATAATTGTTATTTTTTAGTCCAAGTTGAGATGGCCTGCTTTTTGTTATTTTTATTGCAGCCCTAAAAAATTAAAACAATACAGAAAAAAATTAGACTCATTACCACGTATAACAGTCAAAAAAGGCAAATTAGGGCTATTGTCAAGAGAAATGAGCCAATTTTGCTTACAGATGGAGTTATGGCACCTAGATTACCAGCATTTCCTACGTTTACCGTTAGAAGAGCACCATCTATGAGATCTCAGCTAGTAAAAAGCAGCCCTGAGATAAACCAGAGTACTATGTGGCTCAAACACAAGGAAGGATTTTTTAAATGCTCATCGTGCAGGGCCTGTAAATTTGGGGTCAATACCACACACTATGTGACACCCTTTAGTCCCACGATGGTAGCCATTAAAGGTAACTTTAACTGCCGAACTGAATATGCGGTATATGTGCTCACGTATACCTGCGGCTTGAGATATGTCGAGAGTACCAAGCTGCAGGTACACGTGAGAATACTCCAACATTTAAGGGCAATAGTGGACAACGATGCCACATATCCTGTGGCACGCCATTTCAAAGCGGAACACAACAATGACCTCAATTGCCTGAAGTATTTTGTCATCGATGCCATTCCGACTCTCAGACGAGGTAGGAATAGGGAACGACTGTTACGCCAGTTAGAGTCACGTATGATCCTAGAATTAAACAGCAAGACACCGACAGGGCTGAACAATATTGAGGGCCTTCACAGCTTTCTCTAATTACTATCCACTTTGTGCCTCATTGGGGCAGCATTAGTACACATAACAAAGACAAATATATATGTGATTGCTCTAGAGATTTGTCTACATATAGGGTGTGCCAGATTCTCACCAATCTATCATGTTATTTTTAGAGAATTTGTGCACTAAGGAATGTGACATGCGGTATGGAGGTACCATATCAACTGTAAGCCTGCCGCCTAACCATCAACTTGTTTTTAAGCCCAAACAGCCATAAATAACAAAAATATGTTTTTTAGAGGTGTGTATAAAAGAAATTAAAAAAAATATATATAGATTTGCACAAGTTCATGTTTGCAGTATGACGCACCAGGCACTTTAAAGCACTATGCACTTATAGGAAAGCTAGCGAGCACATAAGCACTTTATCAAGGACTATCAGGCGCAATTTGCACATACAATGCTGCTATGACTTACATTTTAGACTTCTTTAATTTTGGTTGTCCAACATACCAACAGGAAAAGCATATCTGACAATGTACTGTATTAAACATGGGAACAAACTTCATAAATGCATTTAGGCAGAGAAAAAATAATATTTTTTTTAATCCGGATAGTTCCCTGATGACAAACTGTACATAGAGTCTTTTTAACTGTGGTAAGAGAAAGGAAAAGAACCAATTTTAATTAATTTATATTCCATTAATGTTTATTAACTCATGATTGTATTTAAACAGGAAGTTTTGAGAGGCATGATAAATTTTACATTTGTGAATATAACGGAAGTCTGTTCTCACATGGGGGCCATATGTATGAGCAAGCAAGCATTCTAGTTATAATGTCAGTCTGTTTACTATGTCCTTTGATTAAGTGATCACGTGACACAGAGTGGGTTGTACTAAAAGTTAATGCCACAGAGCGTTTACGTTATGTGATCAAGGTCATTTGCTGACCGAAACGCCTTATGACTCTGGATTTATAATAATAAAAGTGGAAGAAACAAGAGGAGTTTGTGCCCTGTGTCTTTACATCAAGGAGGTGAAAGGGTGCTTTGGGAGTTTTGAATATATATATATATATATTATCTACTGGCGGTCGCCAGTAGATAGTTATAGTTAAAACCTATTATCCATAGGAAATCCGCGACATTCTATTTGAAATAACGTTGGCGCCGGTTGACGAATCTTGCAAAGTTTCCAACTTGTTGGGCGCTCCGGTCCGCTCCTATCCTGAAAGTCTCGGGGTGATACGTCAAGCGGGGGCCGAGAAAAAGGGGGTCCCAAAACGCGTTTTCCCCATTCATTTTTCCATAGGAACCTTTAGTCGCAGCTACAGCCCGAACTGCTGAACGGAATTACACCAAATTGGGCAAAGAGGTAGCCCTTGGTTCAGTGTCGTGCCTTTTGCTTAAATGGTGTAAATCCGTTCAGTAGTTCCTGAGAAAATCAAAAGTAAAGTCACATATATATATGGGCGGAGCCTAACCACACATGTCATCGTGAGATCTGATTGGCTGTCAGCACTTCATCCTGGAATTGCTGGCAGCCATCTTGGGACCAATATAAATGATAGTACCTCATTGAAATGCATTGTAGTGAATACAAGATTTTGAAGGTCACCAAAAGGAGAACTATAAAGGGTGATAACAGGCTTTAGTTACATTAGAATTTATTTGTTGATGGTACCATACTAATTTTAGGAATTGTGGTGTATTCTAAGGTGATTTTACCATGTGAAAAACCTTCTGCTGGGATATCATGAATCATGTTTGAGAGAACACTATTTTCTCATGCTTGTCCCATGGAGGTTTGGAAGGTGCTCCAGAAGCTAAAATGAGAGCATATTTTCTGTAAATTCACATTATCTTTCTCACTCATGTGAGAATGAAGTCTGACATTCTCAGTAAAACATATACATCCAACAAGGGCAGAGACTGTCAGTTGATTCCTTTGTGTTCTACTGCAGCTTCCCAGAGTGTTCTAAAGAACAACTAGAGTGCTAACAGCCTTACTTATGACAAAAGTATGGCACACCTGAAGCCATCTTGATTGGAATAAACTGGTAAAACTTAAACAATTTAATTTAAAAAGGAACAAAATGATGGGGTTCATTTTGTCATAGAAATTATGGTTAGTGCTGTAGAAAGAAAAATTAGGACATGTTTCAAGTGTGATCTCAAATATCTTCCTGTTATATTTCAACAGGAGCAGCCTGCCAGTTGATGCTTTGTGTTCTACTGCAGCTTCCCATAGTGTTCTAAAGAACAACTAGAGTGCTAACAGCCTTACTTATGACAAACGTATGGCACACCTGAAGCCATCTTGATTGGAATAAACTGGTAACACTTAAAACATTTAATCTAAAAAGGAACAAAATGATGGGGTTCATTTTGTCATAGAAATTATGGTTAGTGCTGTAGAAAGAAAAATTAGGACATATTTCAAGTGTGATCTCAAATATCTTCCTGTTATATTTCAACAGGAGCAGCCTGCCAGTTGATGCCTTTGTGTTCTACTGCAGCTTCCCAGAGTGTTCTAAAGAACAACTAGAGCGCTAACAGCCTTACTTATGACAAAAGTATGGCACACCTGAAGCCATCTTGATTGGAATAAACCGGTAACACTTAAAACATTTAATTTAAAAAGGAACAAAATGAGGGGTTCTTTTGAAATAGAAATTATGATTAGTGCTGCAGAAAGAAAAATTAGGGCATGTTTTAAGTGAGATCTCAAATCCTCTTCTATTTCATTAGAAAATTCTGAAATGCAGACTGAAACAATCACTTTCAATACCAGCAGCAGACTACCAGTTAACTCCCTGGTGAGCAGTAGCTTTACTCCAGTGATCTAATGAGCAACTAGAGTGCTAACATTCTGAATTTATGGCAGATGTGAGACACATCTGAATGCCTTCTTGATGGAATCAAAGTAAAAAACTGAAAGCATTTCCTACTGAGGAGACTGCAGTAAATGAAGAAATTAGGAAACTTCATAACAAAGAAGTCTTCCAAGATGGCCACCAGTGAAAAAAGAGCCCAAATGTAGCACAAATATTACCCAGATGTAGCCCACATATAGCCCAATGACAAAAGTGTGCAAAACACTTTTTATTTTTAGTTTTTTTGCAGTTTTATGTAGTGCAGACTGGTCAGGTATTGGAGCATTGCATCTTAAAACATGACCCCCTACACTACAAAAACACTACTGCACTACCTTAAACCCTAAAACACTACCCCCAGCACGACCCCCTACACTACCCAAACACCACTGCACTAACCTAAATCCTAAAACACTACCACCAGCACGACCCACTACACTACCCAAACACCACTGCACTACCCTAAAACATGACCCCCTACACTACACAAACACCACTGCACTACCCCAAACCCTAAAACACTACCCCCAGCACGACCCCCTACACTACACAAGCACCACTGCACTACCCTAAACCCTAAAACACTACCCCCAGCACGACCCCTACACTACACAAACACCACTGCACTACCCTAAACCCTAAAACACTACCCCCAGCACGACCCCCTACACTACCCAAACACCACTGCACTAACCTAAATCCTAAAACACTACCCCCAGCATGACCCCCTACACTACCCAAACACCAATGCACTACCCTAAAACATGACCCCTACACTACACAAACACCACTGCACTACCCTAAACCCTAAAACACTACCCTCAGCACGACCCCCTACACTACACAAGCACCACTGCACTACCCTAAACCCTAAAACACTACCCCCAGCACGACCCCCTACACTGCCCGAACACCACTGCACTGCCCTAAACCCTGAAACACCAGCCCCTGCATGACCCCCTACACTGCCCGAACACCACTGCACTGCCCTAAACCCTGAAACACCACCCCTAGCACGACCCCCTACACTGCCCGAACACCACTGTACTGCCCTAAACCCTGAAACACCACCCCTTCACTACCCCCTACACTGCCCGAACACCACTGCACTGCCCTAAACCCTGAAACACCACCCCCAGCATGACCCCCTACACTGCCCGAACACCACTGCACTGCCCTAAACCCTGAAACACTACCCCCAGCAAGACCCCCTACACTGCCCAAACACCACTGCACTGCCCTAAACCCTGAAACATCACCCCCAGCAAGACCCCCTACACTGCCCGAACACCACTGACATAAACCCTGAAACACCACCCCAGCACGACCCCCTACACTGACCGAACACCACTGCACTGCCCGAAACCCTGAAACACTACCCCCAGCAAGACCCCCGACACTGCCCGAACACCACTGCGCTGCCCAAAACCCTGAAACACCAGCCCCAGCACGACCCCCTACACTGCCCGAACACCACTGCACTGCCCTAAACCTTGAAACACCAGCCCCTGCACGACCCCCTACCACTGCCCGAACACCGCTGCACTGCCCTAAACCCTGAAACACCAGCCCCTGCATGACCGCCTACACTGCCCGAACACCACTGCACTGCCCTAAACCCTGAAACACCACCCCTAGCACGACCCCCTACACTGCCCGAACACCACTGTACTGCCCTAAACCCTGAAACACCACCCCTTCACGACCCCCTACACTGCCCGAACACCACTGCACTGCCCTAAACCCTGAAACACCACCCCAGCATGACCCCCTACACTGCCCGAACACCACTGCACTGCCCTAAACCCTGAAACACTACCCCCAGAAAGACCCCCTACACTGCCCAAACACCACTGCACTGCCCTAAACCCTGAAACATCACCCCCAGCAAGACCCCCTACACTGCCCGAACACCACTGACGACATAAACCCTGAAACACCACCCCCAGCACGACCCCCTACACTGCCCGAACACCACTGCACTGCCCTAAACCCTGAAACACTACCCCCAGCATGACCCCCTACACTGCCCGAACACCACTGCTCTGCCCAAAACCCTGAAACACCAGCCCCAGCACGACCCCTACACTGCCCGAACACCACTGCACTGCCCTAAACCTTGAAACACCAGCCCCTGCACGACCCCCTACCACTGCCCGAACACCACTGCACTGCCCTAAACCCTGAAACACCAGCCCCAGCACGACCCCCTACACTGCCCGAACACCACTGCACTGCCCTAAACCCTGAAACACCAGCCCCAGCACGACCCCCTACACTGCCCGAACACCACTGCACTGCCCTAAACCCTGAAACACCAGCCCCAGCACGACCCCCTACACTGCCCGAACACCACTGCACTGCCCTAAACCCTGAAACACCAGCCCCAGCACGACCTCCTACACTGCCCGAACACCACTGCACTGCCCTAAACCGTGAAACACCAGCCTCAGCACGACCCCCTACATTGCCCGAACACCACTGCACTGCCCTGAACCCTGAAACACCAGCCCCAGCACGACACCCTACACTGCCCGAACACCACTGCACTGCCCTAAACCCTGAAACACCACCCCGTGCATGACCCCCTACACTGCCCGAACACCACTGCACTTCCCTAATCCCTGAAACACCACCCCCAGCGCGACCCCTACACTGCCCGAACACCACTGCACTGCCCTAAACCCTGAAACACCACCCCCTGCACAACCCCCTACACTGCCCGAACACAACTGTACTGCCCTAAACCCTGAAACCCCACCCCCAGCATGACCCCTTACACTGCCAGAACACCACTGCACTGCCCTAAACCCAGAAACACCATCCCCAGCACGACCCCCTATACTGCACGAACACCACTGCACTGCCGTAAACCCTGAAACACTACCCCCAGCAAGACCCCCTACACTGCCCGAACACAACTGCACTGCCCTAAACCCTGAAACACCAGCCCCAGCACGACCCCCTACACTGCCCGAACACCACTGCACTGCCCTAAACCCTGAAACACCACCCCTAGCACGACCCCCTACACTGCCCGAACACCACTGTACTGCCCTAAACCCTGAAACCCCACCCCCAGCATGACCCCCTACACTGCCAGAACACCACTGCACTGCCCTAAACCCTGAAACACCACCCCCTGCACGACCCCCTACACTGCCCGAACACTACTGCACTGCCCTAAACCCTGAAACACCACCCCCAGCACGACCCCCTACACTGCCCGAACACCACTGCACTGCCCTAAACCCTGAAACACCACCCCCAGCAAGACCCCCTACACTGCCCGAACACCACTGCACTGCCCTAAACCCTGAAACACCACCCCCAGCAAGACCCCCTACACTGCCCGAACACCACTGCACTGCCCTAAACCCTGAAACACCAGCCCCAGCACGACCCCCTACACTGCACGAACACCACTGCACTGCCCTAAACCCTGAAACACCAGCCCCAGCACGACCCCTTACACTGCCCGAACACCACTGCACTGCCCTAAACCCTGAAACACCACCCCCAGCACAACCCCCTACACTGCCCAAACACCACTGCACTGCCCTAAACCCTGAAACACCAGCCCCAGCACAACCCCGTACACTGCCCGCACACCACTGCACTGCCCTAAACCCTGAAACACCAGCCCCAGCACGACCGCCTACACTGCCCGAAAACTACTGCACTGCCCTAAACCCTGAAACACCACCCCCAGCAAGACTACCTACACTGGCCGAACACCACTGCACTGCCCTAAACCCTGAAACACCACCCCCTGCACGACCCCCTACACTGCCCAAACACTACTGCACTGCCCTAAACCCTGAAACACCACCCCTCAGCACGACACCCTACACTGCCCGAACACCACTGCACTGCCCTAAACCCTGAAACACCACCCCAGCACGACCCCCTACACTGCCGAACACCACTGCACTAAACCCTGAAACACCACCCCCTGCACGACCCCCTACACTGCCGGAACACCACTGCACTGCCCTAAACCCTGAAACATCACCCCCAGCGCAACCCCCTACACTGCCTGAGCACCATTGCTCTGCCCTAAACCCTGAAACACTAGCCCCAGCACGACCCCCTACACTGCCCGAACACCACTGCACTGCCCTAAACCCTGAAACACCACCCCCAGCACGACCCCCTACACTGCCCGAACACCACTGCACTGCCCTAAACCCTGAAACACCAGCCCCAGCAAGACCCCTATACTGCCCGAACACCACTGCATTGCCCTAGACTCTGAAACACCAGCCCCAGCAAGACCCCTACACTGCCCGAACACCACTGCACTGCCCTAAACCCTGAAACACCAGCCCCAGCACGACCCCCTACACTGCCCGAACACCACTGCACTGCCCTAAACCCTGAAACACCAGCCCCAGCATGACCCCCTACACTGCCCAAACACCACTGCACTGCCCTAAACCCTGAAACACCAGCCCCAGCACCACCCCCTACAATGCCCGAACACCACTGTACTGCCCTAAACCCTGAAACACCACCCCCTGCACCGCCCCCTACACTGCCCGAACACCACTGCACTGCCCTAAACCCTGAAACACCACCCCCTGCACGGCCCCCTACACTGCCCGAACACCACTGCACTGCCCTAAACCCTGAAACACCACCCCCTGCACCACCCCCTACACTGCCCGAACACCACTGCACTGCCCTAAACCCTGAAACACCACCCCCTGCACCGCCCCCTACACTGCCCGAACACCACTGCACTGCACTGCCCTAAACCCTGAAACACCACCCCCAGCATGACCCCCTTTACTGCTCGAACACCACTGCACTGCCCCAAACCCTGAAACACCACCCCCAGCATGACCCCCTACACTGCCCGAACACCACTGCCCTTAACCCTGAAACACCACCCCTGCACGACCCCCTACACTGCCCGAACACCACTGCACTGCCCTAAACCCTGAAACACCACCCCCTGCATGACCCCCTACACTGCCCGAACACCACTGCACTGCCCTAAACCCTGAAACACCACCCCCAGCACGACCCCTACACTGCCCGAACACCACTGCACTGCCTTAAACCCTAGAACACTACCCCCAGCATGACCCCCTACACTACGCCGAACACCACTGCACTACCCTAAACCCTAAAATACTCCCCCAGCACGACCCCCTACACTACCCGAACACGACTGCACTGCCCTAAACCCTAAAACACTCCCCCAGCACGACCCCTACACTACCCGAACACCACTGCACTGCCCTAAACCCTAAAACACTCCCCCAGCACGACCCCCTACACTACCTAAACACCACTGCACTGCCCTAAACCCTAAAACACTACCCCCGCATGACCCCCTACACTACCCAAATACCAATGCACTACCCTAATCCCTAAAACACTACCCCCGCACAACCCCCTACACTACCCAAAGACCACTGCACTACCCTAAACTCTAAAACAATACCCCCGCACGACTCCCTACACTACCCAAAGACCACTGCACTACCCTAAACCCTAAAACACGACCTCCTACACTAAACAAACACCACTGCACTACCCTAAACCCTAAAAACTACCCCCAGCACGAACCCCTACACTACCCAAACACCACTGCACTACCCTAAACCATAAAACACTACCCCCAGCAGTACCCGCTACGCTACCCAAACACCACTGCACTACCCTAAACCCTAAAACACTACCCCCAGCAGTACCCCCTACACTACCCAGACACCATTGCACAACCCTAAACCCTAAAACACTACCCCCAGCAGTATCCCCTACACTACCCAAACACCACTGCACTACCCTAAACCCTAAAACCCTAAAACACTAACCCCAGCACGACCCCCTACACTACCCAAACACCACTGTACTACCCTAAACCCTAAAACACTCCCCCAGCACGACTCCCTACACTACCCAAACACCACTGCACTACCCTAAACCCTAAATCTACCCCCAGCATGACCCCCTACACTGCACAAACACCACTGCACTACCCTAAACCCTAAAACACTACCCCCAGCACGACCCTCTTCACTACCTAAACACAACTGCACAATTTGTTACAGGCGTTGCAACGCAGGCCTGTGGTGCTTACTGGAAGTACCTGGTGGGCTAGTTGGGCCCCAGGGACTCTCAGGATTCAAGGTGACCTAATCCCCCAACTTAAAACGCGCCACGGGGCGCGTTTGCACAGTGGTGAAGGGAGGGGGCGGGGCCTCAGGTGACATGTGCGCAAACACGCCCTGTGGTGCGTTTTAAGTTGGGGAGTTAATTCCCTTTGAATCCTGGGGCCAACTAGCCCACCAGGTACCTTCAGTAAGCACAACAGAGTTGCGTTGCAGAGAGGTGAAAAAAGGTGCGTGGCCTCGGAACGCCTCTCTGCAACTCAGCTCTGTGGTCCTAACTGTAGGTACCTGGGGGCTAGTTGGGCCCCAGGGACCCTCAGGATTCAAGGGGACTTAATCCCGCAACTTAAAACGCGCCACGGGGCGCGTTTGCACACATGTCACCTCAGGCCCCCCCTCCCTTCACCACTGTGCAAACGCGCACTGGCTCTGGTTAGTCAGAGTCAGTTACCACCAGTACCCGTCTGAAAAAGTTGTGGGCACAGGATGATTTTGCAACAAGGCCTCTTTCTGCTCCTCTGTTGGTTCTTTCTGCACATCTTTTGCTTCTTTCTGTGCGTTTTTCTTCTTTCTTCACATGTCCTACCTCTGTTGGCATAGTTAGAAATTAGCATTTAAAAAACCTTTGAAATTCACTGAAAAACCATAGGTTTCAGGCACGTTATAGTTAGAAATTAGCATTTAAAAAACCTTTGAAATTCACTGAAAAAACCATAGGTTTCAGGCACGTTATAGTTAGAAATTAGCATTTAAAAAACCTTTGAAATTCACTGAAAAAACCATAGGTTTCAGGCACGTTATAGTTAGAAATTAGCATTTAAAAAACCTTGAAATTCACTGAAAAAACCATAGGTTTTAGGGACAGTTATAGTTAGTTGGACATTGCACTCGTACAAAACCCATGAAATTCCCCTGTTATAGTTAGTTCAGCTAACTATAACTCGCGCCCCGCAATGCACTGCTGATGACGTCACATATTACATCACTCATGACATGGTCAGTGACATCACTGATGACATCACTGATGACATCTCAAATGACATCACTGATGACATCATCAATGTGATAATTTCATGCATCTTCTCACACCCTAATATAACTTTTGATACACCCACTCTAAATTACAGACTGCCATTCTCAAAACCATAGACACTCCAACACCAAAAACTACATACCCACTCACTGATTCTTAGGTCTACACACACATCCACTCACTCACCTGTACAGTCACTCATACTTACAGTCACTCAGTACAGGACTATCATATGCACTCATACACCTATATAAACACTCACACACCGCCACTCATCCATAGAGGTACTCACACACCTAGTCAGTCATGCAAAAAATTAATCACACACCCATTTACTCACCTATACAGTTATACAGACACCAGCTCACTTACTCATACAAATACTAGCACATTCTTACGCTCTTATACAATAACTGATACAAGCACACACGCATCCATACAGCCACTCTCACAATAACACACTCTCACTTATAGCCATTTAAATACTCTAACACACATATATACTGCCTTTTACATATATAGTTACTCGCACATGTACCACTAAGATATACATTCACTCACTAACACACCCATACACACACTCACCCACCCAAGCAGTCCATCACAGATGCACTCTTGAAATCATGCACCCAGTGAATCACCCACTCACACATCTATGTATAGAGTCACACACACCCCGCCCACACAAACACTCAGGCAGCCATACAGATACTCAGAGAACCAATCAATAACCCATATAGACACTCATGTAGCTATTCGCAAATCCATGCATCCACTTACACACCAACAAACAGACGGATACAGACATTCACACAGTTTAGTCACTAACTCATGCATTCAGTAAGATACGTTTAATCACTCACTTGTAGAGTCAGTCACTCACGTACTAAATCATCCATTCAGACACTTATACACCCACTCATTCTTCAATACGCCTTTCCCTATATATATTAAACATATTTAAACTTTACAGAAACACACAGTCACTGGATGATGTCATCAGTGATGTCATCAGTGATGTCACTGACCATGTCATGAGTGATGTAATATGTGACGTCATCAGCAGTGCATTGCGGGGCGCGAGTTATAGTTAGCTGAACTAACTATAACAGGGAATTTCACGGGTTTTGTACGAGTGCAATGTCCAACTAACTATAACTGTCCCTAAAACCTATGGTTTTTTCAGTGAATATATATATATATTCACTGAAAAAACCATAGGTTTTAGGGACAGTTATAGTTAGTTGGACATTGCACTCGTACAAAACCCGTGAAATTCCCCTGTTATAGTTAGTTCAGCTAACTATAACTCGCGCCCCGCAATGCACTGCTGATGACGTCACATATTACATCACTCATGACATGGTCAGTGACATCACTGATGACATCACTGATGACATCTCAAATGACATCACTGATGACATCACTGATGACATCATCCAGTGACTGTGTGTTTCTGTAAAGTTTAAATATGTTTAATATATATAGGGAAAGGCGTATTGAAGAATGAGTGGGTGTATAAGTGTCTGAATGGATGATTTAGTACGTGAGTGACTGACTCTACAAGTGAGTGATTAAACGTATCTTACTGAATGCATGGGTTAGTGACTAAACTGTGTGAATGTCTGTATCCGTCTGTTTGTTGGTGTGTAAGTGGATGCATGGATTTGCGAATAGCTACATGAGTGTCTATATGGGTTATTGATTGGTTCTCTGAGTATCTGTATGGCTGCCTGAGTGTTTGTGTGGGTGGGGTGTGTGTGACTCTATACATAGATGTGTGAGTGGGTGATTCACTGGGTGCATGATTTCAAGAGTGCATCTGTGATGGACTGCTTGGGTGGGTGAGTGTGTGTATGGGTGTGTTAGTGAGTGAATGTATATCTCAGTGGTACATGTGCGAGTAACTACATATGTAAAAGGCAGTATATATGTGTGTTAGAGTATTTAAATGGCTATAAGTGAGAGTGTGTTATTGTGAGAGTGGCTGTATGGATGCGTGTGTGCTTGTATCAGTGATTGTATAAGAGCGTAAGAATGTGCTAGTATTTGTATGAGTAAGTGAGCTGGTGTGTGTATAACTGTATAGGTGAGTAAATGGGTGTGTGATTAATTTTTTGCATGACTGACTAGGTGTGTGAGTACCTCTATGGATGAGTGGCGGTGTGTGAGTGTTTATATAGGTGTATGAGTGCATATGATAGTCCTGTACTGAGTGACTGTAAGTATGAGTGACTGTACAGGTGAGTGAGTGGATGTGTGTGTAGACCTAAGAATCAGTGAGTGGGTATGTAGTTTTTGGTGTTGGAGTGTCTATGGTTTTGAGAATGGCAGTCTGTAATTTAGAGTGGGTGTATCAAAAGTTATATTAGGGTGTGAGAAGATGCATGAAATTATCACATGGATGATGTCATCAGTGATGTCATTTGAGATGTCATCAGTGATGTCATCAGTGATGTCACTGACCATGTCATGAGTGATGTAATATGTGACGTCATCAGCAGTGCATTGCGGGGCGCGAGTTATAGTTAGCTGAACTAACTATAACAGGGGAATTTCACGGGTTTTGTACGAGTGCAATGTCCAACTAACTATAACTGTCCCTAAAACCTATGGTTTTTTCAGTGAATTTCAAAGGTTTTTTAAATGCTAATTTCTAACTATAACGTGTCTGAAACCTATGGTTTTTTCAGTGAATTTCAAAGGTTTTTTAAATGCTAATTTCTAACTATAACGTGCCTGAAACCTATGGTTTTTTCAGTGAATTTAAAAGGTTTTTTAAATGCTAATTTCTAACTATAACGTGCCTGAAACCTATGGTTTTTTAAGTGAATTTCAAAGGTTTTTTAAATGCTAGTTTCTAACTATGCCAACAGAGGTAGGACATGTGAAGAAAGAAGAAAAAACGCACAGAAAGAAGCAAAAGATGTGCAGAAAGAACCAACAGAGGAGCAGAAAGAGGCCTTGTTGCAAAATCATCCTGTGCCCACAACTTTTTCAGACGGGTACTGGTGGTAACTGACTCTGACTAACCAGAGCCAGTGCACGTTTGCACAGTGGTGAAGGGAGGGGGGCCTGAGGTGACATGTGTGCAAACGCGCCCCGTGGCGCGTTTTAAGTTGCGGGATTAAGTCCCCTTGAATCCTGAGGGTCCCTGGGGTCCAACTAGCCCCCAGGTACCTACAGTTAGGACCACAGAGCTGAGTTGCAGAGAGGCATTCCGAGGCCACGCACCTTTTTCACCTCTCTGCAACGCACCTCTGTTGTGCTTACTGAAGGTACCTGGTGGGCTAGTTGGCCCCCAGGATTCAAAGGGAATTAACTCCCCAACTTAAAACGCACCACATGGCGTGTTTGCGCACATGTCACCTGAGGCCCCGCCCCCTCCCTTCACCACTGTGCAAACGCGCCCCGTGGCGCGTTTTAAGTTGGGGGATTAGGTCACCTTGAATCCTGAGAGTCCCTGGGGCCCAACCAGCCCACCAGGTACTTCCAGTAAGCACCACAGGCCTGCGTTGCAACGCCTGTAACAAATTGTGCAGTTGTGTTTAGGTAGTGAAGAGGGTCGTGCTGGGGGTAGTGTTTTAGGGTTTAGGGTAGTGCAGTGGTGTTTGTGTAGTGTAGGGGGTCATGCTGGGGGTAGATTTAGGGTTTAGGGTAGTGCAGTGGTGTTTGGGTAGTGTAGAGAGTCGTGCTGGGGGGAGTGGTTTAGGGTAGTACAGTGGTGTTTGGGTAGTGTAGGGGGTCGTGCTGGGGTTAGTGTTTTAGGGTTTTAGGGTTTAGGGTAGTGCAGTGGTGTTTGGGTAGTGTAGGGGATACTGCTGGGGGTAGTGTTTTAGGGTTTAGGGTAGTGCAATGGTGTTTGGGTAGTGTAGGGGTACTGCTGGGGGTAGTGTTTTAGGGTTTAGGGTAGTGCAGTGGTGTTTGGGTAGCGTAGGGGGTACTGCTGGGGGTAGTGTTTTATGGTTTAGGGTAGTGCAGTGGTGTTTGGGTAGTGTAGGGGTTCGTGCTGGGGGTAGTTTTTTAGGGTTTAGGGTAGTGCAGTGGTGTTTGTGTAGTGTAGGAGGTCGTGTTTTAGGGTTTAGGGTAGTGCAGTGGTCTTTGGGTAGTGTAGGGAGTCATGCGGGGGTTTTGCTTTAGAGTTTAGGGTAGTGCAGTGGTCTTTGGGTAGTGTAGGGGTTGTGCGGGGGTAGTGTTTTAGGGATTAGGGTAGTGCATTGGTATTTGGGTAGTGTAGGGGTCATGCGGGGGGTAGTGTTTTAGGGTTTAGGGCAGTGCAGTGGTGTTTAGGTAGTGTAGGGGGTCATGCTGGGGGAGTGTTTTAGGGTTTAGGGCAGTGCAGTGGTGTTCGGGTAGTGTAGGGGGTCGTGCTGGGGGAGTGTTTTAGGGTTTAGGGCAGTGCAGTCGTGTTCGGGTAGTGTAGGGGGTCGTGCTGGGGGAGTATTTTAGGGTTTAGGGTAGTGCAGTGGTGTTCGGGTAGTGTAGGGGGTCATGCTGGGGGTAGTGTTCTAGGGTTTAGGGCAGTGCAGTGGTGTTCGGGCAGTGTAGGGGTCTTGCTGGGGGTGGTGTTTCAGGGTTTAGGGCAGTGCAGTGGTTTTCGGGCGTGTAGGGGGTCGTGCAGGGGGTGGTGTTTCAGGGTTTAGGGCAGTGCAGTGGTGTTCGGGCAGTGTAGGGGGTCGTGCAGGGGTGGTGTTTCAGGGTTTAGGGCAGTGGTGTTCGGGCAGTGTAGGGGGTCATGCTGGGGGTGGTGTTTCAGGGTTTGGGGCAGTGCAGTGGTGTTCGAGCAGTAAAGGGGGTCATGCTGGGGGTGGTGTTTCAGGGTTTAGGGCAGTGCAGTGGTGTTCGGGCAGTGTAGGGGGCGGTGCAGGGGGTGGTGTTTCAGGGTTTAGGGCAGTGCAGTGGTGTTCGGGCAGTGTAGGGGGTGGTGCAGGGGGTGGTGTTTCAGGGTTTAGGGCAGTGCAGTGGTGTTCGGGCAGTGTAGGGGGTCGTGCAGGGGGTGGTGTTTCAGGGTTTAGGGCAGTGCAGTGGTGTTCGGGCAGTGTAGGGGGCGGTGCAGGGGGTGGTGTTTCAGGGTTTAGGGCAGTACAGTGGTGTTCGGGCATTGTAGGGGGTGGTGCTGGGGCTGGTGTTTCAGGGTTTAGGGCAGTGCAGTGGTGTTCGGGCAGTGTAGGGGGTCGTGCTGGGGCTGGTGTTTCAGGGTTTAGGGCAGTGCAGTGGTGTTCGGGCAGTGTAGGGGTTGTGCTGCGGCTGGTGTTTCAGGGTTTAGGGCAGTGCAGTGGTGTTCGGGCAGTGTAGGGGGTCTTGCTGGGGCTGGTGTTTCAGAGTCTAGAGCAATGCAGTGGTGTTCGGGCAGTGTAGGTGGTCTTGCTGGGGCTGGTGTTTCAGGGTTTAGGGCAGTGCAGTGGTGTTCGGGCAGTGTAGGGGGTCGTGCTGGGGGTGGTGTTTCAGGGTTTAGGGCAGTGCAGTGGTGTTCGGGCAGTGTAGGGGGTCGTGCTGGGGCTAGTGTTTCAGGGTTTAGGGCAGAGCAATGGTGCTCAGGCAGTGTAGGGGGTTGTGCTGGGGGTGATGTTTCAGGGTTTAGGGCAGTGCAGTGGTGTTAGGGCAGTGTAGGGGGTCGTGCTGGGGGTGGTGTTTCAGGGTTTAGGGCAGTGCAGTGGTGTTCCGGCAGTGTAGGGGGTCGTGCAGGGGGTGGTGTTTCAGGGTTTAGTGCAGTGGTGTTCGGGCAGTGTAGGGGGTCGTGCTGGGGTGGTGTTTCAGGGTTTAGGGCAGTGCAGTGGTGTTCGGGCAGTGTAGGGTGTCGTGCTGAGGGGTGGTGTTTCAGGGTTTAGGGCAGTGCAGTAGTGTTTGGGCAGTGTAGGGGGTCGTGCAGGCGGTGGTGTTTCAGGGTTTAGGGCAGTGCAGTGGTGTTCGGCCAGTGTAGGTAGTCTTGCTGGGGGTGGTGTTTCAGGGTTTAGGGCAGTGCAGTGGTGTTCGGGCAGTGTACGGGGTTGTGCTGGGGCTGGTGTTTCAGGGTTTAGGGCAGTGCAGTGGTGTGCGGGCAGTGTACGGGGTCGTGCTGGGGCTGGTGTTTCAGGGTTTAGGGCAGTGCAGTGGTGTTCGGGCAGTGTAGGGGGTCATGCTGAGGGTGGTGTTTCAGGGTTTAGGGCAGTGCAGTAGTGTTCGGAAAGTGTAGGGGGTCGTGCTGGGGCTGGTGTTTCAGGGTTTTGGGCAGAGCAGTGGTGTTCGGGCAGTGTAGGGGGTCGTGCTGGGGGTGGTGTTTCAGGGTTTAGGGCAGTGCAGTGGTGTTCGGGCAGTGTAGGGGGTCTTGCTGGGGGTGGTGTTTCAGGGTTTAGGGCAGTGCAGTGGTGTTCGGGCAGTGTAGGGGGTCTTGCTGGGGGTGGTGTTTCAGGGTTTAGGGCAGTGGTGTTCGGGCAGTGTAGGGGGTCTTGCTGGGGGTGATGTTTCAGGGTTTAGGGCAGTGCAGTGGTGTTCGGGCAGTGTAGGGGGTCTTGCTGGGGGTAGTGTGTCAGGGTTTAGGGCGGTGCAGTGGTGTTCGTGCAGTGTAGGGGGTCGTGCTGGGGGTGGTGTTTCAGGGTTTAGGGCAGTGCAGTAGTGTTCGGGCAGTGTAGGGGGTCATGCAGGGGGTGGTGTTTCAGGGTTTAGGGCAGTGCAGTGGTGTTCTGGCAGTGTAGGGGGTCATGCTGGGGGTGGGGTTTCAGGGTTTAGGGCAGTACAGTGGTGTTCGGGCAGTGTAGGGGGTCGTGCAGGGGGTGGTGTTTCAGGGTTTAGGGCAGTGCAGTGGTGTTCGGGCAGTGTAGGGGTCGTGCTGGGGCTGGTGTTTCAGGGTTTAGGGCAGTGCAGTGGTGTTCGGGCAGTGTAGGGGGTCTTGCTGGGGGTGGTGTTTCAGGGTTTAGGGCAGTTGTGTTCGGGCAGTGTAGGGGGCCTTGCTGGGGGTGATGTTTCAGGGTTTAGGGCAGTGCAGTGGTGTTCGGGCAGTGTAGGGGGTCTTGCTGGGGGTAGTGTTTCAGGGTTTAGGGCAGTGCAGTGGTGTTCGTGCAGTATAGGGGGTCGTGCTGGGGATGGTGTTTCTGGGTTTAGGGCAGTGCAGTAGTGTTCGAGCAGTGTAGGGGGTTGTGCAGGGGTGGTGTTTCAGGGTTTAGTGCAGTGGTGTTCGGGCAGTGTAGGGGGTCGCGCTGGGGGTGGTGTTTCAGGGTTTAGGGCAGTGCAGTGGTGTTCGGGCAGTGTAGGGGGTCATGCACGGGGTGGTGTTTCAGGGTTTAGGGCAGTGCAGTGGTGTTCGGGCAGTGTAGGGTGTTGTGCTGGGGCTGGTGTTTCAGGGTTCAGGGCAGTGCAGTGGTGTTCAGGCAGTGTAGGGGGTCGTGCTGAGGCTGGTGTTTCACGGTTTAGGGCAGTGCAGTGGTGTTCGGGCAGTGTAGGCGGTCGTGCTGGGGCTGGTGTTTCAGGGTTTAGGGCAGTGCAGTGGTGTTCGGGCAGTGTAGGCGGTCGTGCTGGGGCTGGTGTTTCAGGGTTTAGGGCAGTGCAGTGGTGCTCAGGCAGTGTAGGGGGTCGTGCTGGGGGTGATGTTTCAGGGTTTAGGGCAGTGCAGTGGTGTTCGGGCAGTGTAGGGGGTCATGCAGGGGCTGGTGTTTCAGGGTTTAGGGCAGTGCAGTGGTGTTCGGGCAGTGTAGGGGGTCGTGCTGGGGGTAGTGTTTTAGGGTTTAGGGTAGTGCAGTGGTGCTTGTGTAGTGTAGGGGGTCGTGCTGGGGGTAGTGTTTTAGGGTAGTGCAGTGGTGTTTGTGTAGTGTAGGGGGTCATGTTTTAGGGTAGTGCAGTGGTGTTTGGGTAGTGTAGGGGGTCGTGCTGGTGGTAGTGTTTTAGGATTTAGGTTAGTGCAGTGGTGTTTGGGTAGTGTAGGGGGTCGTGCTGGGGGTAGTGTTTTAGGGTTTAGGATAGTGCAGTGGTGCTTGTGTAGTGTAGGGGGTCGTGCTGGGGGTAGTGTTTTAGGGTTTAAGGTAGTGCAGTGGTGTTTTTGTAGTGTAGGGGGGTCATGTTTTAAGATGCAATGCTCCAATACCTGACCAGTCTGCACTACATAAAACTGCAAAAAAACTAAAAATAAAAAGTGTTTTGCACACTTTTGTCATTGGGCTATATGTGGGCTACATCTGGGTAATATTTGTGCTACATTTGGGCTCTTTTTTCACTGGTGGCCATCTTGGAAGACTTCTTTGTTATGAAGTTTCCTAATTTCTTCATTTACTGCAGTCTCCTCAGTAGGAAATGCTTTCAGTTTTTTACTTTGATTCCATCAAGAAGGCATTCAGATGTCTCACATCTGCCATAAATTCAGAATGTTAGCACTCTAGTTGCTCATTAGATCACTGGAGTAAAGCTACTGCTCACCAGGGAGTTAACTGGTAGTCTGCTGCTGGTATTGAAAGTGATTGTTTCAGTCTGTATGTCAGAATTTTCTAATGAAATAGAAGAGGATTTGAGATCTCACTTAAAACATGCCCTAATTTTTCTTTCTGCAGCACTAACCATAATTTCTATTTCAAAAAGAACCCCTCATTTTGTTCCTTTTTAAATTTAAATGTTTTAAGTGTTACTGGTTTATTCCAATCAAGATGGCTTCAGGTGTGCCATACTTTTGTCATAAGTAAGGCTGTTAGCGCTCTAGTTGTTCTTTAGAACACTCTGGGAAGCTGCAGTAGAACACAAAGGCATCAACTGGCAGGCTGCTCCTGTTGAAATATAACAGGAAGATATTTGAGATCACACTTGAAACATGTCCTAATTTTTCTTTCTACAGCACTAACCATAATTTCTATGACAAAATGAACCCCATCATTTTGTTCCTTTTTAAATTAAATTGTTTAAGTGTTACCAGTTTATTCCAATCAAGATGGCTTCAGGTGTGCCATACTTTTGTCATAAGTAAGGCTGTTAGCACTCTAGTTGTTCTTTAGAACACTCTGGGAAGCTGCAGTAGAACACAAAGGAATCAACTGACAGTCTCTGCCCTTGTTGGATGTACATGTTTTACTGAGAATGTCAGACTTCATTCTCACATGAGTGAGAAAGATAATGTGAATTTACAGAAAATATGCTCTCATTTTAGCTTCTGGAGCACCTTCCAAACCTCCATGGGACAAGCATGAGAAAATAGTGTTCTCTCAAACATGATTCATGATATCCCAGCAGAAGGTTTTTCACATGGTAAAATCACCTTAGAATACACCACAATTCCTAAAATTAGTATGGTACCATCAACAAATAAATTCTAATGTAACTAAAGCCTGTTATCACCCTTTATAGTTCTCCTTTTGGTGACCCTCAAAATCTTCTATTCACTACAAGGCATTTCAATGAGGTACTATCATTTATATTGGTCCCAAGATGGCTGCCAGCAATTCCAGGATGAAGTGCTGACAGCCAATCAGATCTCACGATGACATGTGTGGTTAGGCTCCGCCCAGATATATATGTGACTTTACTTTTGATTTTCTCAGGAACTACTGAACGGATTTACACCATTTAAGCAAAAGGCACGACACTGAACCAAGGGCTACCTCTTTGCCAAATTTGGTGTAATTCCGTTCAGCAGTTCGGGCTGTAGCTGCGACTAAAGGTTCCTATGGAAAAATGAATGGGGAAAACGCGTTTTGGGACCCCCCTTTTTCTCGGCCCCCGCTTGACGTATCACCCCGAGACTTTCAGGATAGGAGCGGACCGGAGAGCCCCAACAAGTTGGAAACTTTCGCGAAGATTCGTCAACCGGCGCCAACGTTATTTCAAATAGAATGTCGCGGATTTCCTATGGATAATAGGTTTTAACTATAACTATCTACTGGCGACCGCCAGTAGATATATGTATATATATATATATATATTCACTGAAAAAACCATAGGTTTTAGGGACAGTTATAGTTAGTTGGACATTGCACTCGTACAAAACCCGTGAAATTCCCCTGTTATAGTTAGTTCAGCTAACTATAACTCGCGCCCCGCAATGCACTGCTGATGACGTCACATATTACATCACTCATGACATGGTCAGTGACATCACTGATGACATCACTGATGACATCTCAAATGACATCACCTGATGACATCACTGATGACATCATCCAGTGACTGTGTGTTTCTCTAAAGTTTAAATATGTTTAATATATATAGGGAAAGGCGTATTGAAGAATGAGTGGGTGTATAAGTGTCTGAATGGATGATTTAGTACGTGAGTGACTGACTCTACAAGTGAGTGATTAAACGTATCTTACTGAATGCATGGGTTAGTGACTAAACTGTGTGAATGTCTGTATCAGTCTGTTTGTTGGTGTGTAAGTGGATGCATGGATTTGCGAATAGCTACATGAGTGTCTATATGGGTTATTGATTGGTTCTCTGAGTATCTGTATGGCTGCCTGAGTGTTTGTGTGGGTGCGGTGGGTGTGACTCTATACATAGATGTGTGAGTGGGTGATTCACTGGGTGCATGATTTCAAGAGTGCATCTGTGATGGACTGCTTGGGTGGGTGAGTGTGTGTATGGGTGTGTTAGTGAGTGAATGTATATCTCAGTGGTACATGTGCGAGTAACTACATATGTAAAAGGCAGTATATATGTGTGTTAGAGTATTTAAATGGCTATAAGTGAGAGTGTGTTATTGTGAGAGTGGCTGTATGGATGCGTGTGTGCTTGTATCAGTTATTGTATAAGAGCGTAAGAATGTGCTAGTATTTGTATGAGTAAGTGAGCTGGTGTGTGTATAACTGTATAGGTGAGTAAATAGGTGTGTGATTAATTTTTTGCATGACTGACTAGGTGTGTGAGTACCTCTATGGATGAGTGGCAGTGTGTGAGTGTTTATATAGGTGTATGAGTGCATATGATAGTCCTGTACTGAGTGACTGTAAGTATGAGTGACTGTACAGGTGAGTGAGTGGATGTGTGTTTTGACCTAAGAATCAGTGAGTGGGTATGTAGTTTTTGGTGTTGGAGTGTCTATGGTTTTGAGAATGGCAGTCTGTAATTTAGAGTGGGTGTATCAAAAGTTATATTAGGGTGTGAGAAGATGCATGAAATTATCACATGGATGATGTCATCAGTGATGTCATTTGAGATGTCATCAGTGATGTCATCAGTGATGTCACTGACCATGTCATGAGTGATGTAATATGTGACGTCATCAGCAGTGCATTGCGGGGCGCGAGTTATAGTTAGCTGAACTAACTATAACAGGGGAATTTCACGGGTTTTGTACGAGTGCAATGTCCAACTAACTATAACTGTCCCTAAAACCTATGGTTTTTTCAGTGAATTTCAAAGGTTTTTTAAATGCTTATTTCTAACTATAACGTGTCTGAAACCTATGGTTTTTTCAGTGAATTTCAAAGGTTTTTTAAATGCTAATTTCTAACTATAACGTGCCTGAAACCTATGGTTTTTTCAGTGAATTTCAAAGGTTTTTAAATGCTAATTTCTAACTATAACGTGCCTGAAAACTATGATTTTTAAGTGAATTTCAAAGGTTTTTTAAATGCTAGTTTCTAACTATGCCAACAGAGGTAGGACATGTGAAGAAAGAAGAAAAAACGCACAGAAAGAAGCAAAAGATGTGCAGAAAGAACCAACAGAGGAGCAGAAAGAGGCCTTGTTGCAAAATCATCCTGTGCCCACAACTGTTTCAGACGGGTACTGGTGGTAACTGACTCTGACTAACCAGAGCCAGTGCGTGTTTGCACAGTGGTGAAGGGAGGGGGGCCTAAGGTGACATGTGTGCAAACGCGCCCCGTGGCGCATTTTAAGTTGCGGGATTAAGTCCCCTTGAATCCTAAGGGTCCCTGGGGCCCAACTAGCCCCCAGGTACCTACAGTTAGGACCACAGAGCTGAGTTGCAGAGAGGCGTTCCGAGGCCACGCACCTTTTTCACCTCTCTGCAACGCAACTCTGTTGTGCTTACTGAAGGTACCTGGTGGGCTAGTTGGCCCCCAGGATTCAAAGGGAATTAACTCCCCAACTTAAAATGCACCACAAGGCATGTTTGCGCACATGTCACCTGAGGCCCCGCCCCCTCCCTTCACCACTGTGCATACGCGCCCCGTGGCGCGTTTTAAGTTGGGGGATTAGGTCACCTTGAATCCTGAGAGTCCCTGGGGCCCAACTAGCCCACCAGGTACTTCCAGTAAGCACCACAGGCCTGTGTTGCAACGCCTGTAACAAATTGTGCAGTTGTGTTTAGGTAGTGAAGAGGGTCGTGCTGGGGGTAGTGTTTTAGGGTTTAGGATAGTGCAGTGGTGTTTGTGTAGTGTAGGGGGTCATGCTGGGGGTAGATTTAGGGTTTAGGGTAGTGCAGTGGTGTTTGGGTAGTGTAGGGAGTCGTGCTGGGGGAGTGTTTTAGGGTTTAGGGTAGTACAGTGGTGTTTGGGTAGTATAGGGGGTCATGCTGGGGTTAGTGTTTTAGGGTTTTAGGGTTTAGGGTAGTGCAGTGGTGTTTGGGTAGTGTAGGGGATACTGC